>VMDO01010133.1:0-73262 GCA_007922755.1 Pedetes capensis
AACAGGGGAAACACTATTGTCAGTGCTTCTCTGCTGTTCATAGGGTTTTCAATGGCAGATTGCTTTTTGGGAGGGGGTTGCCAGGTCCTTCTCCCAAGCCTACAGCTTCTGGTGTTCCCAGGCGGTCTCCCATCCAGGTACTAACCAGGCCCGACCCTGCTTAGCTTCCGAGATCTGACGGGATCGGATGCCACAGGGCCACCGCTGCAGGCAGAATGATATATGTTGAGATATAAAACCCCTGCTTTTTTTTCTTTAGGATTTCCTACCCTATTTCCTTCCTTCAATGGCTCCAGGAAGGGACCATACAGATATGTCAGATTATAGAATATTTACTTTCTTAGCTAATCTATTACTATTTCTAGAACTTAAGAGTGAATAATGAATTTGAAAGATGAGGGTGAAGGTTGTTTCTCCTGCTTTTGATTCTCTGAACCCATGAAGGAAGAAAAGAAGAGGGTAAATGAGAAACTTGATGTGATGATGTCACTGAAAATTGAAGGCTGACACTTGATTTCTTGCCTTCCTTAATTGCAGCCCTAGAAAGATGTACAGTAACCTTAGACAGGTTTGTAGGCTGTGCTAATCATGGGGAATTTTTCCATTTTTCCAACTCATAAGAGTCAATTACTAAATATTTTGGAGTTTTGGGGCTTATTGGCATCACATTGGTAACTTGAAATCAACTATGGTAAGAGCTTTTCTCTTTGGAAATAGGCAAATGCTGCAAATGAGTGCCCTTACTCTACCCTGGAGAGTAAGTCCTTAAATATTTACCTGCATTCCACTGGATCTGTGCCACCCTTCCTAAGTGGAGCCTGGAAAAGTAGGTAGACTGCTGAGAACCCACATCTTTCTATATTTTACACCATATATAAGATTTTCCATGTGATGTATTCAAGATGTACCTCTGTCAACTCCTTGGGTTCCCGACAGCTTCTTTTTGTAGTGGGGAGGAAAAGAACAACTTCCTATGCAACATAGAATGAGACAAAATTTGTAACACACCTCAGCAAACTGAATAATTTTCAAAGATACAGGAAAGGGTTAATGAAACTCAACAAGTGACAGTAAAATATCCTGGGACTTAGCAGCAACAAAGAATAGCAAGAAGATGGGGAGAATGGCCACAAGACACTGCAGGGAGCACTTGTGAGAGAGGCCTGACCCATAGTACCTGTGCCCATCTGTAGAAGAGTGCAGAAAACCAAAGAGAGGAGATATCTGACCTTGCTCTTCTCTTGCCACCTGATTCCTCACCAGTTAATGTCTTATGTTGACCAAACCCAACACGAGCCAGAGCAAGGAGGGTTACCCGTTGATATGGTGCACGATTGTCAACCTTTGGGGCACAGAATGAAGAAGGGTAGTATAAAGAGTGGATTTGGAGGGGCAAATGATATTTAGCATATTAACTCTTTTACCTCCTTCATAAAATTGTAAGTGAATTGTTTGTCATTTTCCCTATTGTGTGTAGGTGTTTGTGTATTTGTTTTTGTATAATTCTGTCATCCCTGAACTGAACTTTAAGGAAAATGATGGACAATTAGGTAAGTAGCTGCAACAAATGCAAAATTTTAAGGAAAATAAAGGATTCCAGGAGTGCTTAAACAGGTTGACCTAATGAGGTCTTTGGAGTCATAAATGGCTTCTGAAAGAAGTGAGGTTTACAATCATAGCCTAAGGATGAGAAGTTGTTAGGCAAATGGAGGCTGATGATGGTGGGGTTGGCAAAGGGAGACTGGGGATGATTTGTTGCTGATGATAGGTGCCGTGGGGTTTCAATTTTAAATGAGAAGTTTAAATAATTTTTTCCTACTGTCTGATCTTGAGTGAATTACCTAAAGTCTCCATGCCATAATTTTCCCATCTGCAAAATGGTTATAGTACTTACCTCAATGGGTAGATATAAGAAATGAATGTGGAAATGCATTTAAGCTTTTTGGACTGTGCTTGGCAGATAGTAAGTACAGAGTAAAGTAGATACAGATAAGAATTTGGAGACTCTACTGCTTGATAATAAATTTGGACATTTTTCTGTGGGTAATGGTGGTAATTAGACACTATTTTTTTTCATTACTGGGGATTGAACCCAGGGCCTCATACATACTACTATGTGAATGCTCCACCACTGAGTCACAGCCCAGACTTTTTTGATTTTTTTTATTTTGAGACAGGGGCTTGATAAGTTGTGCAGGCATGAGCCATGGAACCCAGCTATTCCAGGGTTAATGGAAAGTCCTTGAGGGATTTAATACAGGAAAGTTATCTGCCTGATTAGAAAGTATTGGTGCCCACTCTTCAGATATCTCCTTTTCTTCCTGGGCATGTGGCATAACTGCAATTTTAAGTCCCCTTACAGTTAGGGATCACCTGCCTAACTTCTGGCCAAGGGAGTATATCAGGGTTCTCCGGAAAAACAGAGTCAATAGGATGTGTGTGTGTGTGTGTGTGTGTGTGTGTGTGTGTGTGTGTGTGTATGATATATAATATATAAAATATATAAACATATATAATATATATTATATATTCAGAAATATATATATATTCAGAAAATATATATATATATTTCTGAATCAGCTCATGTGATTGTGAAGGTGCATGAGTCTAAAATCTGTAAGGTGAGCTGGCAGACTAGAGACCCAGGAGAGCTAATGTTATAGGTGAAGTCTGAAAGAAATTTGCTGAAGAATTCCTTCTTGCTCAAAGTGGTTAGTCTTTTTGTTCCATTCAGATCTTCAACTGACCATCAGAAGCTGACCTACATTATAGAGAGCAGTCTGCCTCACTCAAAAGTAATCAATTTAAATGTCAATTTCATACAAAGTCAGCCTGAAGCTGGTACACAAAACAAAGTACCATATGGGGTGCTGGGCAGAAATGATGCATGCTACTTATAAGCTGGGTGTATAAAATTCTCTTATACAGTCCTCCATGCTTTTGATCTTTGTTGCATGGGAGGTGGGAGACAGAGGACCTTGAAGAGGACTATAACTTTGAGGGGGATGAAAGAGCCACTATTAAGAAGGAAGCTAGGTCCCTGAAAGATGAGATGGAACAGAACCTTAATTCCACCTCCATCTTTCATTCAACTGCAGCATGTGTGGGAATTAAGTGTAGCTGTGTGAAGCTTTGAGACTTGGAGAGTTGTTTATTACAGCAGCTACTGTATGCTGACCAATGCAAATCTTTCTGGCAGCAGTGAAAGGAATGTGTTGAAGCAGGTAAAGGGTAGAGTCAGGGAGACTAATTAGGAATTTTATGGTACAAGTCTAGGCAAGAGATAATGTTGATCTGGACTAGGCTGATACTGCGGGTATGCAGCAGACTTCTAAATTACCCATGCTGATTAGTGATAACGTTTTGTGTTCTACCAAGTTGTTTCAGTGCAAACTCCAAACTCCTATTTTTTTTCAAGAAAAAATAGAAAGTGATTTAATGTCTGGATTCATTCCATGATAAAGAAAAACTTATGAATTATGATGTAGTTTTTATTTTCTTAGTTCATGTTTGGTGAAAAGAAGAGTCTTAGGCAAAGTTGAAATGATAATGCTTAATTAAGAGGTACATCCCAGTGTAACTAGAGTGGATAGAAGAAGAAGGGAGACAGGGAAGGATAAGAATCAAATTCAAGGTGATAATATGTGGACTACTGCTACGTGGCTCTGAAGGAGACTTGTGCTACAAAATAACTCATCGGATGGAGGATTAAGAAGGAAATTACATGCCAGCCCATGGCTCATCTCTCCTGTTGGTTAAAAGATCACCTCACTGCACTTTCCTGTGGCTTCTGATGTGATGGGAGGAACAATCTGGATAATTGGGTAGTCTAGATTGGATGCTAGGGCTACAATGACTTCACAGCAAATAGCTCATGGCCCAGGAGACTGGTGAGGCTGAAGAATCAGAGGGGACACCCAAGACAGATCAATAAATCTTGTATGGAACTCATTAGCACTAACTCTGATGAAAAGAGCATTGTTATTTATTATTAGCATTGTTATCTCTGCATATGGGATGCTTTAAGTAGGGGTTTGTTCTAAACCTCACATAGCCAGTAGTAGTGTTATTGCTTGTTGTTGTTTAGGTGCCATCCAACTGGGTCCTACTCATAGTGATCCTATGTACAACAAAATGAAACACTCCTTGATTCTGTTTAGGGCACGTGATCTTTTTTTATGTCCAAGCACATTGTTGCAGACACTGTGTCAATCCATCTAGTTGAGGTCTTCCTTTTATTCATTGACTTGCCACTCTTCCAGATATGATGTCTTTCTCCAGGGATTGGTCCCTCCTGACATGTCCAAAATACATAAGATGCAGTCTAGTCATCCTTGCTTCCAAGGAGCACTCTGGTTGTACTTCTAGGAGAGATTTGTTGGTTCTTTTTGTAGTTCATGGCATATTCAATATTCATATGTAGCATCATAATTCAAAAGCATTAATTTTTCTCTTATCTCCCTTATTCAATATCCAGCTTTCACAACCATATGACATTACTGAAAATACCATGACATGACTCAGGAGCACTTTCATCTTCAGTGTGACATCTTTACCTTTCAACCTTTTAAAGGGATTTTCTGCAACAGCTTTTCCCAATGCAGTGCATCTTTTGATTTCTTGACTGCTGCTTCCATGGGTGTTGGTTGTAGAACCATGTAAAGCAAAATCTTAGACAGCTTCAATCTTTTCTCTATTTATTATACAGTTGTTTACTGTCATATGCATAGTGCAGGCTGTTAATGAGTCTTCCTCCAATCAAGATGCTGTGATTTTCTTCATAAAGTATAGCTTCTTGGATTATTTCCTCAACATAGAGATTGAAGAGGTACCATGAAAGGATATAGCCCCAACATATACCTTTCTTGACTTTAAACCAGGGAGTATTTCCTTGTTCTGTTTGAACAACTGCATCCTGGTCCATGTATAGATTCTTCCTTTACAATGTTTTCCATAGCTTTTTGGACAGTGCTTGGCAGATAGTAAGTATGCAGTAAAGTAGACAAAGATAAGAATTTGAAGGATCAATTGCTTGATAATAAATTTGGGCATTTTTCTGTGGTTAATGGTGGTAATTAGACACTATTCCCAGGGTGTCACACATACTACTATGTGAATGTTCCACCACTGAGTCACAGCCCAGCCCCTTTTGAATCAACACGTTGATTCACAGCCCTTGTGATCAATACAGTTAAATGCCTTCACATAGCCAATAAGACACAGATAAGCATCTTTCTGGTATTCAGTATTTTTGGCTAATATCCATCTGGCATCAGCAATGATGTCCCTGGTTCCATACCCTCTCCTGAGTCTGTCTTAATTTTCTGGTAGTTCCCTGTTAATATACTGTTGCAGTTGCTTTTGAATGATCTCTAGAAAATTTTGAGTGTTATACTAATAATATCATTCAATAATTACTGCATTCAGTTGGATACCCTTTCTTGGGAATAGGCACAAATATGGGTCTCTTCCAGTCAGTTGGCCAGGTATCTGTTTTTGAAATCTCTTGGCATAAACAAGTGAGCACCTCCAGTGATATATCTGTTTGTTGAAACATCTCTATTGGTATTCCTGGAGCTTGTGTTTCACCAATTCTTTTAAGGCTGCTTCCACCTCGTCCTTCAGTACTATTGGTTCCTGATCATATGCAGCTTCTTTTTCTTTTTTTCTTTTTTTTTTTTTTTTGTGTTCCTGGGTGTTGAACCCAGGGCTCAAGCTTGCATGCTCTGCAAGTGCTAGACCACTAAGCTGCACCCTCAGCCCATTTTTTTTACTTTTTGAGACAGGTTCTTGCTAAGTTACGCAGACTGCCTCTGGTCTTGAACTTGCGATCCTCCTGCCTCTGCCTCCCAAGCCACTGGGATTACAGGCATGTGTCACCGCGCCCGGCTCGTATGCAGCCTCTTGAAATAGTTGATCATTCACCAATTCTTTTTGGTATAATGACTCTGTGTATTCCTTTCATTTTCTTTTGTTGTTTCCTATGTCATTTAATTTTTTCCCTATAGAATCTTTCACTATTTCCACTCATGACTTAAATGTTTTCTTCAATTCCTTAAGCTTGAGAAAAACAGTATGTTCTTCGCTTTTGCTTTTCTATCTCCAGTTCTTTATACATGTCATTATAATATTTGATTTTGTCTTCTTGAGCTTCCCTTTGAAATCTTCTGTTTAGTTCCTTAACTTTGTCACTTTTTACTTTAGCTGCTTGACATTCAGAGGCAAGTTTCAGAGTGTCTTTTGACATAAACTTAGTCTTTTCTTTTTTTTCCTCTCTTTTTAATAACTTTTTCCTTTCCTCATGAATGATGCCTTTGGTGTCATGCCACAACTCCTCTGGTCTTCAATCATTAGTGTCTAACACATCAAACCTGTTCTTGAAGTGGTCTCTGAACTCAGATGGGATAAAGCCATGGTAATACCTTGGCTCTCGTATACTTGTCCTTAATTTTCTTCCGTTTCAGTTTGAATATGCATATAAATAGTTGATGCATATAAATAGTTGACAATCAGCACCTGGTCTTGTTCTGACTTTTTTTTTTTTTTTGGAAATTTTTAATATACAACTTAATGTCCTTCTGCCATGCTCTTGTTCTGACTTTTGATATTGAGCATTTCCATTGTCTCTTGCCACAAATGTAGTCAATTTGGTTCCATATGTTACACCTGGATAATTCCATGTGTATAGTCACCATTTATGTTTGTGAAGAAATGTATTTGCATGAAAGTTCATTAGTACTACAAAATTCTGTCATGCAATGTCCAGCATTGTTTCTGTCACCAAGCCCACATTTTCCAACTACCAAGCCACCTTCTCTGTTTCCCACTTTTGCATTCCATTCACCAGTAATTATCAGTGTATCCTGATTGCATGTTTGATCTATTTCAGTTTGCAGAAGGTGGTAAAAATCTACTCTATCTTCATTTGTGGCCTTAGTGGTAGGTGTGTAAATTTGAATAATAGTCATATTAAGTAGCCTTCCTGGTAGATGGATGGGTGTTTTTCTATCAGTAACAGCATTGTACTTCAAGACAGATTGTGAGGTGTCTTTTTTGATGATAAATGCAGCCACATTTCTCTTTAATCTGTCATTCCCAGCATCGTATCCCATATGATTATCTGATTCAAAATGTCCCTTGCCAGTCCATTTCAGCTCACTGATGCCTAGAATGTCAATGTTTATGTGCTGCATTTCCCTTTTGATGATTTCTAATTTTCCTAGATTTATACTATGTACATTCCACTTTCCAATTATTAATTGATGCTTACTTTTGTTCCTTTTCATTTTGAGTCATGCCACATCAGCAAATGGAAGTCCCTGGGGCTTTATTCTATTCCTGTCATTAACATGGACTCTATTTTGAGGAGGCAAACCTTCCCCATCATCTTTTGAATGCCTTCCAACCTGAGGGGGTCATTTTTGAGCACTATATCTGACAGTGTTCCTCTACTATTCATAGGGTTTTTGATGGCCTGAAACCATACCACTGTGACATCTGATTTCATCATATTTTGGAAGCGAAGTAGGGTTGGGTCTGGTTAGTACTTGGATGGGAGACTGTCTGGGAACACTGGGTGCTGTAGGCTTGGGAGAAGGACCCAGCAACCCACTCCCAAAAAACAATCAGCCATTGAAAACCCTATGAATAGCAGAGAAGCATGACACTAGTGTTTCACCTGTTTTATGTAGGTTGCTATGAGTTGGACACCAATTTGGCACCAAACAGCAACAACAATTGTTTCAGGAGTCAGTTAGCCATGTCCTTCTCCCTTGTTTGTCTTCGTCTGGAAACTCAGCTGAAACCTGTCCACTATGGGTGACCCTAATGGTATCTGTAATACCAATGGCATAGCTTTCAGCATCACAGCAACATGCAAACTCTCAGTATGGCAAACTGACAGACACGTGGAAGACTTTTAGTGCTATTTATGTGGAAATTAACATGATCAACAAGTTTTGCTTTACATATCAGGAATAAGGAATGGCATTTTCAATTCCTGAGCTTTAAGATTATTCTTTTACTGGATGCACTGAGATATAGATCCTGATGTCCATGATACAGAGTAGTTTGGTCCTATTCCTGTTTCTTTTCTCTGCCAAAAATCTGCTTCATCACATTTAATTCTTAGAGTAGCTTCATGAAGTAGGTGCTACTAGGAGCCCTATTTGACAGACTTATAAATGTTCAAAAGTTAAAATAACTTTCTCAATAGGACATTATATATGCTATTTTTCATCCCTTTTTCTTGAGGTTTAGCAATAGTTCCAAAGGCCAAGAACAAAATACTGGGCTTCAAGGACTCCCAAGTTATTAAAAAGTACTAAGCAATATACATGGTACTTGAAAGGTGGTATTACAAAGTCAAGATTAGACAATCACCTATTTAAATTTCAAAACAGGTAGAAGTTGAAGAAGCTGAGGGTTGGGAATTGACTAGAGAGTACCTATGTTCTGATTCTTCTCTCTCCATCTTTGGAGAAGAGGAAAAGTGTGCGAGAGAGTGTTTGGGTCTTCTGGAGTTTAGAAGATCCAAGAGCTCAACTTGCCTCATGCCTGAGGAGGCCAGAGGTGAGAGGCTGGCTGGAAGGTCCTCTGCCTGTTGGCGCACACAGACCTTTGCAGTGGGAGCAAGGGTAGTTACATGATAGGTACAACAGGGATGGTGCCTTCTGTGACAGCTTTGTGAATGGAAAAAGTGGAGCTGGCCTTCATCCTCCCCTAGAATGTAGCTGAGTGGTGGAGGGACTTGAGAAGAAGAAAACAGAAGCCCAGGGACCAGGGAAGGAGGTGTTGTAAGTGGCCTGCTCTAGGAAAGGCAGTCGATGCACCCCAATGACAGGGTCTCTGAGGGTCTGTCACTCACATTCCTTTAGGGAGCAGTTGGTCTTGGAGAATAGAGAGCATTCATGCAAGATCACCATTGTCCCATCACATACAAACTGCATTTTCTTGCCAACTCCTTTTTTCTTTTTGCCAGACCTGACCTAGCAAGAAAGAAAGAGGAAGAAAGCAAGGAACAGAAAGGAAGGCAACCTTGTCCTCCATGCTTACTGCAGGATTCTGACTCTGAACCATGTCAAAGATGGGATGATGAGAGAGGGAAGAAGTTTCAGCTTGAAATGAAGCTTGGACTTTTGTGATGAGTCTGCACTGGGCTTGACTGAACTTGCTTTTGATCATTTGCTAGAGAACTTTTTAGCTGAGCACGAGAAAAAAAAGGAGAATAATTCTTGTTTTATTGGCTCAATGAGTACAGAGAATAAATTAAAAGTCTGATTTCTCTTCATATAATATCAACCCATTTTGTAAAATCAAATAGGGAAACTCTTAACCACTCTACTAAAAAAGAGTTCCCTTATTGGACTTTGTTCAAAAGAAAAGACACTTGAGAAAATAAAAATATAAGTTAATGATCATTTATTAGGCCTATGGTCTGAATTAGTTAATATGGTTGGGACTGAAGGTAACGACTCAAGATTAAGACATTCTGGGAGTATGAAAAAGAATAGTCTGGAGCCCAAGACACTGGGGAGACTGGGTTAGAGAGTATATTAGAGGCCAATTGAGTAACCAAGCTAAGAGAAGACTCAGGTACTTGAGTGGGGTGGAAGAAAGGAAAGGACAACAGGGTCATTCTGTAGGACAGCCTCAGTGAATTCCATCTGCTGTGACCCCTAGTGGCCACTCCAGCACCATACCTCAATATATAGTATATTTCCAAAGGCATGACTGACACAAACTCTGAGGTTGACTCCCAATTCCCTCTAATTTAAAATCTTAGAATTTTTAAATTGTGCAAACATAGAGTTCTTAATACATATTAATGGTGTGATAGCTCATATGGAAAATGGGTGAATATGAATGCACTGAGGTCAGTTTTCTGACAGCTACTTTTCATGCTGACGTAAGTTCAGTCACATAGTTGAAGTATCAGAGAGAAAGCAGAAGAGGATTAAATAATTCATTGGTTTCTCAAGTGACTTTTGGCATTATTCAGAATGAGCATATAGAAGGCTATGAATAAGTGCTTGTTGAATAAATAAATGGGAACCTACTCCTTATATGTCTGTGGCCATAGCACCCTGTATCTGATCTTGCCCGATCTCAGAAGCTAAGCAGGGTTGGTCTCATTAATCCTTGGATGGGAGACCACATGGGAGTACCATGTGCTGCAGGCTAGGAAGAAAGACCTCACATCCCACTCCCCAAATAATCTGCTGTTGAAAACCCTATGAATAGCAGAAAAACACTGACATAGTGCCGGGCATGGGACAGTGTCAAGGAGTGTTTCATCTGCTGTACATAGGGTCGCTATTAGTTGAACCCAACTCAATGGCATCTAACAACAGCTCCTTATATGATTTGCTTCTTTATTGTCACAAATTGGGAGAAAATTTAAATGACAGAATCATTACCATACAAAAATTTTAATTTTACTTGAATATAAAGACATGCCTTTATTTACAATGGATTTGAATGATTTTTCTTTTTAAGTATTTTGTATATTATTTTTTTACCAGGCAATCTAAGACTATACATGGGTCATCTTCTTTTTGAATTCCTTTGAATAAATAATCATTCCATGTGATTTGCCTGTAAAGGGCAATTAGTAGACTTAATATCTTGGTTGATTGGGAGTTTAATAATGTACTGATTATAAGTTCTTTGGAATTATGAGAAGTCAATTTGTATTGCAATAATTTTTAAGTTTTTGTAATCAGTAATTTAATCAATTCCAATAAGCCTAATGTAATGAGAACATCAAAAGTGTTCAATGGCTGTGATGATTCATAACTCTCCTCCAGAGGGCAGCAAAACTGCACAACTGAGATCTCAAAGATGAAGAAATCTTAAAAAGCCTGTTTACAGACATTCTTTTGATATCACCATTCATATTAGTCCAACAAACTAAACATAGTAAAGATTGATACTTGAATTGGAATTTTATGTATGTTTTGCCTTTCTTTTGTGGAATGAAAAACAATTCTACTTATTTTCCTCTTAGGTTAGACGAAGGATTTATACTTGGTTAGGGTCTCAGAATTCATTATTTAAATAGGACCAAATGTTTAAGTAAACTACTGTGGAGAAAAAAGAAGCAAGACCTTTCCCTGCCCTCTGGATTACTGGATTTGCCACCAGCAAATGGTTGTATTTGAATTAATTGGGGCTTTTCTGGAAATTGCTTGTCTACCCGTGAATATGAAAAGACTCTCTGCCCCCACCCCCCGTATTAGTAAATGATGATGGGGTATAGAACAATACAGCAGTAGCTTTCTCCATTATGCATCCTTTACATCACTTCTAGCAACACTTCCATCGGCCCACAAAGTTTATGGAGCCTTATGGCTAGTTTGTAGTTAAACTCTGATACTTATTTGGGTTATCTTCCCCTATTTTTCCAACATATTCATGAAGTTGTGCAGTTTACATTGAGATTGACTTTCCCCCTTCATCCCTCCACATTGACCCTCCTCCCCATCCTATCTTCTCCATTCTTCACTTCCCCTTGCTAGATCCCTCCCTCCTTCCTTCCACACCTTAATTGTCCCTTCTATGTTAGGTTTAATTATGTACTTTTTATATTTCAATTTATATATAGGATTTTTTTCCTGACTTTGTGCATGACTCAACACCCATATGAATGAGAACAATATGGTGTTTCTCTTTTTCGGCGTGTGTTCATTTGCTTAAGATGATGTTCTCCAATTCCATCCATTTTGCTGCAAATGACATGATTTCATTTTTTAAATTGCTGAGTAGTATTTCATTGTGTATATATACCATAATTTTTTATACATTCTTCTGTTGATGGGTACCTTGGTTGATTATATATACTTGCTATTGTGAAAAGTGCTGCATTGAATATAGAGATTCAGGTGACTCTGTGATATGATGACTTGTCTCCTTTTGGGTATATTCCCAGTAGTAGTATAACTGGGTTGTATGGCAGTTCTATTTTTAGTTTTCTGAGGAATCTCCGTATTCATTTCCAAAGTAGTTGAACCAATTTATAGTTCCACCAGCAATGTAAGAGGGATCCTTTTTCCCCACAACCTTGCCAGCATTTGTTATTATTTGTTTTATAGATCTTGGCCATTCTTACTGGAGTAAGGTGGAATCTCAGAGTTGTTTGGATTTGCATTTCACTAATGGCTAGGGATATTGAGAATTTTTTCATGTTTTTTTATGGCCTTAGGAACTTCTTCATTTGTGAACTGTCTATTCAGTTCCTTTGCCCACTTGTGAATTGGGTAATTTGTTTTCTTGATTTTTGAGTTCTTTATAAATTCTGGAAATTAGTCCTCTGTCCAAGGTATAGGATGTGAAGATTTTTCCCATTCAGTGGGGATTCCTTGACTATGCTGATTATTTCCTTTGTTGTACAGAAGCTTTTTAATTTTGTGTAGTTACATTTATCTATTCTTGTTGCAATTCCCTGAGCAATTGGATTCTTATTAAGGAAATATTTTCCTATGCCTCTATGTATTGCCTAACTTTTCTTCTAGTAATTTTAAGGTTTCTGGTTTTATGTTGCAGTCTTTTATCCATCTTTTATTGGAAATTTTTAATGTACACCTTATTTTACCCATTTTGAGTTAACTCTCATGCATATTGAGAGGTGTGGGTCTATTTCCATTTTTCTGCAGGTGAAAATCCAAGTTTCCCAGGACCATTTGTTAAAGAGGTTATCCTTTCTCCAATTTGTCTGCTTTCCTCTTTTGTCAAAGATCAGGTGGCTATAGATGCATTGGTGTATCTCTGGGTCCTTATTTCTGTCCTACTGGTTTTCAGGCCTAGTTTTGTGCCAGTGTCAAGCTGTTTTTGCTACTACGGCTCTGTAGTATAGTTTAAAGTCAGGCTTGTGATCCCATCTGCACTAATTTTGTAGCTTAAAAGTGTTTTGCCTATACGTGGTCTATTGTGTTTCCATATGAATTTTTGGATTATTTTTTCTATTTCTGTAAAGTTTGTCATTGGAATTTTAATGAGGATTGCATTAAACCTATAGATTGCTTTTGGTAGTATAGCCATTTTTACAATATTTATTCTCCTGACCCAGGAGCTGGGGAAGTACTTCTACCTCCTAGTATTCTCTGCAATTTCATCCTTTCATGTTTTGAAGTTTTCCTTGTAGATATCTGTAGGGTCTTTTGTTTGATTGACTCCAAGATATTTAATTTTTCTGGTGAGCTATCCTGAAAGGGATAATAGCTGTAATTTCCTTCTCTTCCTGCTTAAAGTTCATGTAAAGGAAGGCTATTGATTTGAGTGTTAATTTCATATCCTGTCACTTTGCTAAAGGAGTTAATTAGGTCTAAACATCTTCTAGAGTTGGTTTTGGGGTTCTTTAGGTAAAGTATCATGTCATCAGCAAATAATGATAATTTGACCTCTTCTTCTCCTATCTATATTCCTTTGATTTCTTTCTCTAGTCTGTTTGCCCTGGCGAGGACTTCAATCACAATGTTAAATAAGATAGGAGAGAGTGAGCATCCTTTTCCTTTCCCTGATCTTAGAGGAAATGGTTTCAGTTTTTCTCCATTTAATATAATGTTGGCTATAGGTCTGTTATAGATAGCTTTATGTTAAGATATTCTGCTGTTAATGCCTATCTTCTCCTTTTGTCATGGAAAGGTATTGCACTCTGTCAAAGTCCTTCTCAGCATTGATTGAGATGATCATGTTATTTTTGTTTGCAAGCCTCTTGATATGTTGAATTCCATTAATTGATTTTCATATGATGAACAAGCCTTGCATCTGTGGAGTAAATCCCACTTGCTCATGATGAACAATCTTCTTAATCTTTTGCCAAATCAGTTTGCCAGGATTTTGTTGAGAATTTTTGCATCTATGCTCACTTGGCAAATTGGTTTATAGTTTTCTTTCTTAGATGTATCCTTGCCCAGTTTAGGTATCAGGTGATGGTAGCTTTGTAGAATGAGTTTGGGAGTGTTCCCTCCTTTTCTACTTTTTGAAATAATTTGAGGAGTACCTGTATTCTTCTTTGGAGGTTTCATAGAATTCTGCTGTGAACCCATCAGGTCCTGGGCTTTTCTTTCTTGAGAGATTTTTTATTACCTGTGAAAAGTCTTTCAAAATATATACACCCAGAGCTGAAGAAAACTTGAAGACTGGCCCAAGAAAATAGGAAAATGAGACACAGTTGAACACACCCCTGTTCATTAGTATTTAAGCAATTTTGGGCATTTCTAGATGATTGTAGGTGAAGTTTGCCTTCAGAACTTGGCACATTGCCCTTCCGTAATTCTTTTGTACCCGGCTCCCCATGTGCCATTCTTGTACTCAGGCAGTGATCAAATGATCCTAATAAATATGCTTCACAAGAGTAGTTCAAAATGGTTTTTTTTTGATGCATTTGCACTTAAAAGAGGAATTGTGAAGACTGGAATATTTTCAAGACATAAAGGATGGATCATGTAGTCTTAGCATTTTGCCCCCAGCAGGTTTGCCCTTGGTATAGGGTAGACTTTAAATAAATAGTTGTTAAGGGAACAAACAAAGACCTGAAATGGTAAATGAAAAATGTAGCTGCTTTTCTTCCTGTCCAAAGTACAGAATGTATAGAAATTCTCTTCCTTTTTGTGATGCTAGGTTGGATGGAGTAAAATTTAGCTTATTGCTATTGGAAAGAGTACAGGTTGATTCAACCAGAAGTATTTGATGATTCTTCACTATATTGAGCATGTGGATTGGAGTTAAACAGGTTCAGTCCATGGTGGTCACCATGAATGAACTTAAAGTTTGAATTTGCTCTCATTTTTCAATTGTTTAAAAAGTCTTATAAGAGCTACCATTCATATTTACCAAGCACTTATTCTTTGCAAATCTCTGTGCTACTCCTGTATGAAAATTTACTTCATAGTAAAAAAAAAGAAGAATAATCAAATATTCTGTTGTCCTCAGTGAATTCATAATCTCCCTGGAATCCCAAGAATAGCACATTAGAAAACATCAGTAATTGTAAACAACATAGATAATGATTGTGAATGAGTGAGTGACATGCCCTCAGATTGAAAGGGTTCTGAAGTAGGGGAGGTCAGTAAGAGTTAGAAAGGCTGGGAAAAGCAACACGAAGAAAAGGGGACTTTGAATTGGCTCCTAAAAGTACAGGCAGAGTTTGGACATAGAGAAAGTATCCAAGGAAGAACAGCTTCCATAAAGATATAGAAAGGGTAAACATGGTACATTTCAGAAAACAGACTAGAGCATAACCATAAATTGGGTAATAGTGGAAAAGTAATGTCTTTTGTAATTCTAGTTGTAGAAAAAGATAGACTATACAACATTTTTTAGGAGGAGGAGGATGAAAGGATAGCTATATTTCCATGTGACTAACCTCTTTTCACTTCCATTGCTTTGGAAACTACCAAGAATTAATAGGATAACAGAAAGAAGAAGGAAGGTGGGCTGGGCAAATGACAGTGATCCATTTTTAGTTATGAATTGTGAATATTATTATAGTTTTTAAGCTAAGTTTTATTTTCAAATCTGTATAATGGTATATTTTAAGAAGATAGGCTTAGAAATAATAAATCTGTGTTTTAATTTCATTCTATGATGGTATAAGTGATAAATTCTAATCCTGACCTCATGCATTTATCACAGTCACTAGAAAGCCACTTAAAGGATGAGACCCAATGATGGTACATTTTTATTTTCCACTAAGGAGCTGCTTCTAACATCAAACACTGGTAAACTAATGCTTTGTTGGAAGAAAATAAACCCTTTAATAGGAAGCCAACACATTCGGTCAAGACCATTTTACTTGTTCCAAATGGAAATGTGCTGCAGAAACAATCTTTTTAAAAAACTTCCCTGAAATGAACATATATTGCAGAAACAGACACAGGCTATTTTTATACATCAAACTAATGTACTTGCCAGGCTGCTAATGTATTTTCATGGTGTGAATGTTATCACTAAAAATCATCAATTCTAAACTAGATTTCATTTACAGTTCTGAAATTGACTATTCATATGACATACTCGAAAGGTTTTTTTCTCATGGAAAAAGTAAACTGAAAAGTAAAATTTGATAGAACTCATGAAATAAAACGTATCACTAAGTGTTGAAAATAGGAAAAATAACTTTTTAATCTCTTAGTCTCTGAAACTAGTGGTTTTTCACTACTTAACAATTTAGTGCCTGCAGCCATAGCCCGGTGGCATTGATCCTGTCAGATCTTGGAAGCTCAGCAGGGTTTGGCCTGGTTAGTACTTGGATGGGAGACTTCCTGGGAACACCAGGTGCTGCATCTTTGGGAGACATACCTGGCAACCCACTCCCAAAAATCAATCTGCCATTGAAAACCCTGTGAACAGCAGAGAAGCACTGACAACAGTGTTTCGCATGTTCTACACGTAGGGTCGCTATGAGTAGGATACTGACTGGAAGGCACCTAACAACAATTTAGTAAATGATATGAGGAGCTATTTAATACCTAGTTCATGTTCTTTGTCTCTTTCCTTCTCTGTCTCCTCCTCTCTCTTTTTACAACTTCTCATATTTTCAGTAGGGATTGTTTTTGTAAATACTTTGAATTTGAGCTTATTCTCTCATATTGCCCTTTTTTTACTTCTTTCCTACCTTTATATTCAAGCTATTGTAAGCACTTGATTTTTTTTCTTATAGTGTCTTATAGTGTCATTTTTGCTTTTCCTTCTGTAAGGCAATAGTTTCATATTTGGTCTCTTAAAATTTTTATTGTTATAACATTTTCTTCATAAGTATTCTCATATTTTCTGTGTACAATTTTAAATGGTAAATTTTACATACAAGGTATGGTAAAAATATGGTGAATGTTTAAATTTAAAAAATTATTACATTACATGTCATGTGGTCATTTACCCCCCTCAAAATACTCCCACTGGCTTCAAATACATTTGTTCTGTTATTCTTGCCACTTTCTGAAGCAGTTCTGGAAGTCCTCTTTCATGGCTCACTTTCATCTTCCACTACACAATGTTCCATGTCACACACATCACTTCTGGTACAGCGATTTCTATTAAATAAAAACATTACAGTGTACCCTCATCCACCTTATTCACCAAATCTGGCATTGTGTCACTTCTTGCTCTTCTCCAAAGTTGAAATCATCATAAAAGGTAAACATTTTGGCAGGACATGGTGGTGCACACCTGCCATCACAGTGACTTGAGGCAGAGCCAGGAAGATCACAAGTTCAAATGCAGAGGCAACCTGTGTAATTTAGCCAATCCTGATTCTCAATTAAAAAATGGACAGGGTGTGGAGCCCAGTGGTAGAGCTCTTGCAAAGTATGTGCAAAGCCCTGGGTTTAACCCCCAAGTACCACATGCAAAAAAGGTAAATATTTTGAATTGAATTAGGAGATTGAGGCAGCCGCAGCAGAGCACTAAAGACACTCATGAAAGATGACTTCCACAACTGCTTCAGAAAGTGGCAAGAACAGTAGGATAAAGTGTGTTCAAAGCCAGGGGGAGATTTTGGAGGGGTATTAATGGCAGTGTGCTTTACTGTAATAAATTTTTTAAAACTTAAACATTCACTATATCTTTGACCACATCTTATAATCTTTTAAATTTGTATTCTTCTGTCACCCCAAATCCCCCACTTGTCTGTCAGTTTGTTGCACTGTGCGGGCTTGCACATTGCTGTGATGCTGAAAGCTATGCCACTGGTATTTCAGATACCAGCAGGGCCACCCATGGTGGACAGGTTTCTGCTGAGCTTCCAGACTAACAAGACTAGGAGAAGGACCCAGTAGCCTACTTCCAAAACAATTGGCCATTAAAAACCTTATAAATAGCAAAGAAGCACTGTCACATAAAGTGCCAGAAAGTCACATAAAGTGCACCCCGCAGGTTGGAAGGCACTCAAAATGACTGGGGAAGAGTGCCTCCTCATAGTAGTAGTTGTTGTTGTTAGGTGCCGTCGAGTCAGTAACCGACTAAAACATAAAAAGATCATGTGCATGGCACAGTGTTGGGTAATATTTCATCCTCTTGTATATAGGGTCACTATGAGTTGGCCCTGACTCAATGGCATCCAACAACAATAACAACATCACCCCAAATATCCCACTTTCCCCCTTTCATTATCATAAAAAGATAAATTTGTGTAAATGTTTCATTTTATTTCATTTTGTAAAACCAAATCAAATTTGTGTGTTTGAAGTAACTTTATGATATAAATACTGTCAGTATTATTCCTATTGTCAAGATTTGGAAGCTGAGGGTCCTAGAAGTTATGCCAATCAACAATTATTTATTGAATTCCTTGAATTGGTCTTAGGCAGCCCTCAATACTAAGAAAAACAAAATAAATATAATTAACACGTGGAATATTTTAAGAACATTTCTTGACACTGAAATATATTTAGAAGAACCATTACAGAATGAGTTTCTTCATACACCTAAAACTTGCTGTTTCTGTTTGTATCTTAAACATCTCCTAGTCTTACATGCTACAGGTTTGGTCTCTTGCCTGTGCTGCTTATGGGGTGTGATGAACTCTCTAGTAGGTAGGGCCTGGAGGAAGGAAATTAGGTCACAGCGTGTCCCTTTTGGGGGGACATTGGGATCCTAGTCCCTAGCTTATTCTCTTCTTCATGTTTTAGCTGCTGTGAGGTTGTACTGCCTTGCCACAGGCCGAAGGTGACAGGGACAGGTGACTATGGACTGAAACCTTTGACACTGTGAGCTAAAATAAATCTTTCCCCCACTTGAGTTGTTTTTCTCAGGTATTTTGTCACAGTGGTGGAAAGCTCACTAACTCACTTGGCAACCATGAGAGTAGAAAAGAAAGCTCTTCTGGGGTTTTGGAGCATCCACATCATTAGATTTGGACTAACAGCAGCAGCAATGCTACCACCTAATATTGCTTGAGTTCTTCCTATGTGACAATCCCTGTTAAATGAACTTTTCACATCTTTGCTTTTTTATTCATTAAAATAGCCTTATGATATAGACATGTTACCATGATCATCATCATTTTATAAATAAAGGTAGTATAAAATAAGATGTTTAAGTAACTTGCAAAGAGCCACTTACGTGGTTTGTGGTAGAGTCCCAGATTTGAACCCAGGTGATCTATCTTTAGAATCACAGCTTTAACCACATTTATCTTTCATTGATCTGTGTTTCCACTGAATTGTCCACAAGCACATTCTAGCTGAGGGGTAACCATCTTATTGTGTGCTTTAGACAGATTATAAATATCGTCATGGCTGAGACATTCAGAACTGTTCTGAAGAAATTCAATAATTTATATAGCCAATGTTAAGAATTATCTTTGATCACAAAATATATTCAATATAGTTGGAGAAATCAGATCTATGTATGACACAATGAGCAAACTGGAAACATTATACTACCACAGTATACTGATACAGTAAAGCTCTAAGGAGTGTAACACAGAGAATAATTAGGAAAAGAATGATTATAGGGAGATCTGGAACATTTTGGTGCTTACCAGGAAGTATCTTTTGAGAATGTTGAAAAGAATGTAGATTTCAGAGAAATGGGAGGTACTGGTTAGGGTAATGTGGAGAGATGGAGAGAAGATAATGAAGACAGAAATGAATGTGCCATTTGGAAGCAATGAAAAGTGCCAAGTGGCTCTTCTCAGTGAAGCTTTAAGCTCTGAATTGTCATTTTCCAGGCTTTCTTTTCTCTTGATGTAATTCTGGAAATTTTTTGATCAGGAGCTGTTCCGTCAGATTGAATCATAGGATAAGAAGCACCAAGCAGACTCTTAATAGCCCACTATCTTAAACTAGCACTAAAACACTTATCGTTAGCTGTTATGATGTTTGGCTTACCTACACATGCAGCATTTCCTACCTTAAGTAACTGGCTAGTAGGCAATTTGGAAACAGATGAGGAGGACCCATCCCTGCCTGAGGGTATCTGGGGATGAAGCATTCTTTGATAAATTTCACTGAAGAATGTTAATTTCTTTTTGGATCTTTGCTGCAAAAGACTTGTTGATTTTTTTTTTTTCATTCAAATAACTGAAGCTGTTCAAAGAAACAGCTTGGCTCCTTGATTGACAGCTATCAGGCCCTTTCTTCATGTTCCACAATGTCAGCTCCCCTAAACGGAACCAGCCATATAGCCCAGGTGTGGCAACTAGGTTGATGTCCACGATCAGGTCAGAGAGGAACAATTCCCTCACCAATGACAGGTAGAATAAACAGGCCCCATGTTGGTGCTGAACCTGAGCTCTTCAGCAAGAGAAAGACACTTGAGGCCAACCACAAACCAGAAAAACACTCGGGGAGCCACAGGCAGGTCTGACATGCTTTATTCCAGGGTGCTCCTTTCTGTCCCACTGGTGCTGGTGGAGGGGATTCTAAGTCTTCTACTCAGTAGTGGCTAATTGCCAAATCATTGTCCAATCATGTTACACTGGCATGGGATATACATCAGGAGGTTACATAAGAGCAGTATTGTGTGCCTGCAGGCAGTTACACAACCATGCATTTTTAGCATGATGTCAAAGACACATGCATTAGCTGGGGGTGCGTGTGTTGTCAGAGTGTCCCATTATCTCAGTTTGTTTACATTATCATCTGGATCAGTGTGACTTGACCCAACATTCCATCCCTTAAACTGGCTGGGATAGATGGGATACTTGGCAAAGGTCTGTCTTTTGGTTCCATTTTTTCATATCGGGGGATGTTTGCAAATGGCAAAGCTCTTCTTGTGGCCGTAGGGGGACATGGTACCATAGGGATACCTCTTGTGCCCATAGTCCACAACAACGATACAAAACACAACATCCTAGAACTAAAAATCCAGAAATTCTTGCTAAGCACACCAAAGCCCATTGTGAGGATGAGGTTACATTATTCCACTGTATCCTCAGGGAATCTTCTGTGGCATGCATTGCCTGTACCTCATTATCAATTTTATGTAAGGCCATGGTTATATTATGTTGATTATCAGATATGTTGTTGTTGTTGTTAGGTGCCATTGAGTCGTCTCCGACTCATAGCGACCCTTATAGGGTTTTCAATGGCTGACTGTTTCGGGATTGCCTCAGGAGTGGATTGCCACATCCTTCTCCCATTTTTGTGGTGCTGGGAATCGAACTCGGGACCTCAGAGACTGCAGAGCAGTGCTCTACCAACTGAGCTAAATCCCAGCCCCTATCAGATATGTACATATAGCATTTTACATGTAGCATGGCATTTTTCCCTTCTTGGGCTGTTGTTAAGAGATCCAATGCCATGCAGTTTTGCAAAATCACCTTGTGCATTTGGGTAGTTTCATCTATAACCAAAGTTAAAGCCTGTCAGGTTTGATTAAGTATTTTGACTAGGCAAGTCACTATAGTTGTATTTACATATACTTTAGGAGGACTCCATCTTACCATATGGTTTGGATTTCCTCCATGTTGCTCTATACAACATGCTGTAGGTTCCCTAAGTTCTATGTGTACCCCAAGAAGCCATCCCCAACTGTTTCACATTGCATAGACAACAAAGGGTTGGGAGTTGTCGTGATCTCCCAGGACACTTCTCCACAGAGGTGTGGACAATAGTCCACTTGTTGGAAGGGTTGTGCATAACGCCATGACCAGGTCTCAGGAGTGGCCGAGTGAATCCACCAAGGGAAGCCATCAGCCACATTTGAGGTCAGTTTGGTACACACCCAACAGTGAGACACATAGGTGTGTGCCCAGAACATGATGCCATTGGCAGTACTCAACTTGATTGGAAAGACAATAAAGACACAAAAACCACCTTGATAGATTCAGTTCATTGGGAAGAATACATACCACCTTGTGATCTCAGGATAAGATAGTGGCAGGTGCTGGAGTTCAACTTGGCCTATGGTACCATACCTTGTCTCCTTCAAGTTGGTCATCATTTTGGGTTTGGGTAGTCACTGGCACTTGGAGTTGAAATAAGGCCACCCCCAAAGTGCCTGTCAACAAAGTTCCTTTCCCATGCATGGGGGCCTGTACTGTCAGTGTTGCAGGCCAGGAAGTCACCATGGGGGTTATGTGAAGTGCATATTTCTGTCCTATTCCCCAGGGGAGAGTTGAAGCAATCCAAGGGCTTTTCATTTCTTCTGTGATCCAAGGCCAAGACCATAAAGCTGTCTCCCCCTTTGCTAGGGGAGAGGCGATCAGTAGAAAGATGAACCCTCTAGGCCCCACTTGTAGATGCAACCAGGAATGTTTGGCTATACTCTTTAGGTGGAGGATTTGCAGCCTCCCATGTTCAATACGCAATACACCCATATATTACCTTGTCCAGAGGAGTCTGTCCAATCCATCTGGGGTGCTCACTGAGCAATTGTACATCCATGTCCAGTTGCTGGGCCCTTCGAACCAGGAGCTTGTTCATGTCAAGTGAAGCTTTTATTTTAAAAGACCATCATACCTCTCAGTTACTCTGGCTGCCTCGAGTTGATAAAGAGTGTGTAATTCCCAATTGATACCCAGGTTCTTTGCCCATATTTGTACTATGTCCTCACTAAATTGGATTTCCTTGTCACTTGTTTGCTTATTACACAGTACTACATAGCACTCCAGTGCTCCAGAGCCAGTACAGTCACATCCTGTGTTACTTTCTGTGCAGGATAATAACCCAGTAGCCGCGTTGATGGCTGTCAAGGAATAAGTCTTTCCTTGATCCAGTGGCAGTGGGCCTGTGGAATCAATTTGCCAATGCTGCAGAGGCATATCACCTCATAAAATAGAGCCCTCCTTTGGCTGCAGACCATAGTGTTTTGGATGGGTTACAATATCGGCAGGACACTGTCTAAATGCCTGTGCTGCTTTTGCAGGGGTAACATTCAAACCTCAATACTGGGGAGCATGCAGCATGGTCTGTGGACCAATGTGTCCCAACCAGTGATGGAGCCACATAGTTACATCTATCTAAGGTATCTGTATACCATGGGCCTGGATGAGAACATTAGATTTGTGATCGCCAGGCTCACCAGAGGTTGATGTCTTCTGAGGTGTTATACATCCATTTCCTTTGTTGGCTCTATATCCCACAAATCTTGTCAGATAGCCTGGTCCCACTGAAGCAACCATACTGTTAGTCCCCAGAACACCACTCAACAATCTGTCCTATGTGCAAGGGTCTAGGTTTATTTATAATCACCATCCACACAGCACATAATTCAGCTCATTGGCTACTTTGTGCTGAGCCAGAGTCTATCCAGATCTCATCTTTGTCCAGCTGAACTGCTATGGCCATCCACTGGCTAGTGTTCCCTCCAGTGGACCCATCTGTCTGGAGGGGGAAGTGGCCACTTCCCCTCTCAATATGGATTAGGAGTGTCTGGTATGACAGGCATGGGATCAGTCACTTCAGTGAATGTGACAGGGCCCAGCACTTGCTGTAATTCCTGGGACAGTGGGCTAGTGCTAATCTCTGTCCACTGCTCCCAGTAGACTTCCCATTTGGCTAAGGTAGGTGCTTGAGCCACTCCTGCCTTGTGGACAGACACTCCTGACCATACCCATCTTGCTATAGGACACATTGTCCTGACCTGTATTCTGTTCTGCAGGGTAATGACTTCATTAGCCTGCAGAGCTGCGTGTATAGCAGCAAGTTGTTTTTCCATTAAAGAGAATCGACTTTCTGCTCCCTTCTACAGCTGAGACCAAAACCTGATTGGCACTTGTCTTTCCCCCATGGACTGCCACATGCCCCTGCTAAACCCTCCAGAGGTTACTGTTGCAATCAATTGGAGTGGTTTTCCAGGGTCAACTACCTTCAAGGCTTGATCCTGTCCCACAGCCCATTTGGCTTCCGGGAATGCCTATTCCCACCCACAGGGTCCAGTCCCATGGTACCCATTTCTTACATAACTGGTGCTGAGTCTACAGGAGCTGGGCAAGAATGGGGATAAACACCCATCGATATCCTAACAGACCCATGAAAGTTTGTAATTGCTTCCTGACTGAGGGTCAAGGATAAGCCTGAATCTTGTTTGTTACAGCTTTAGGAATAACTTTGATCTTACCTGACCAGATAACTTCCAAGGATTTTACAGATAACTCAGGTCCTTGCATTTTGCTGGCATTAATGGCCCAGCCCTATGTTTTCAATGCTGTTCTTAGGCCTTCCACATCTTCCTCTAAATCTGCAAGAGAATCAGAGGTCAGCATGATACCATCACATAATGGAACAGAGAAATGGTAGCTGGCTGTGTCCTTGGCCACCAACCCATGGCAAATAGTGGGACTATGCAGATACCTCTGTGGCAAACCTATGAATGTCCATTGTTGCCTTTCCCATATGAAAATAAATTGTTCCTGGCTCTTGGGAGAGATGTCAATGGAAAAGAAGGCATTGGCTAAGTCTACCACATAATGAAACTGTCCCAAAGACAAAGTCAATAGATCCATCAGGTCAGGATGGATGGGACAGCTGTATATAAATGAGTCATTTTGTTCTGTTCCTGTTAATCAATTGGCATCCTCACAGTTGGTTGTGTTTCTTAATAGGCCACACTGGTGAACTGAATGGGTTGTGTCTATGGTACACAATATCTGTCTTTTCCAGATCAGGATTGTCTGCCCTATTTTCTCACGTCCTCCTGGAAGATGATACTGCATCACTTTTCACTATTCACTGGGGAGTTAGCAGCATCACTGGTTCATGGTGCAGACACCCCTCACTATTGGCTTAACAGCTTGCACTCCCAGATAAATTTCCCTCTGCATGGTGGTTAGGGTAAGACCCTACAAAATGTCCACATCTATTATATATTCCAGAATCAGAAATATATGTAACATGTAGGCCTACTAGGCCCTATGCCAACGGTAAGGATGGCTTGCCATACCTGCACATTGCAATCCCAAGACCCATCTATAGTCATTGTCGGTTCATTGAGCCAATCTATTTTCCCGTAAATCAAGATGCATTCACTCCCAATACCACCAGGACCAACAACTGCTGTATACTGTGGAAGGACCAGTATATGGCAGCTTATGCATGTGGCCATTCGTCCTCCTGCTCCCCCATTAATGGGGTCTGCTGGCCATTCCATGAATCCAGCAGATCATTAGAGCCCACCACAGGTGCTGAGAAATCCTCTGTTGTTGTTGTTAGGTGCTGTCCAGTTGTTGTCCGACTCATAGAGACCCTATGTACGACAGACGGAACACTATTGTCAGTGCTTCTCTGCTATTCACAGGGTTTTCAAGGAGGATTGATTTTTTGGGGGTCATTCCCAGGTCCTTCTCCCAAGCCCACAATATCTGGTGTACCCAGGTGGTCTCCCATCCAAGTACTAACCAGACTCTACCCTGCCTAGCTTCCCAGATGTGATGGGATTGGATGCCACAGTGCTAGGGCTTCAGGCACGAAATCCTCTAGGTGGAGCATATGAGCACTATCATGCTTTACTGGCTTCCTTTTTCCCCCTTTATTTATAAAGGGTGGGGTACAGAGTAATGAGAATTTTGTGATACCCATTATGCAACTATTACATTACTTTTGCTTAAACTTTTATCAACATATATTTCACAGAAAAAAGAAAAAAAGTAGGAATTTTAATTAGTATGTAGTAAAAATCGTGTGTAATCATGGGTTATAGTCTCACTGACTTTTTTCTTTCCTTTCCCATGTATACCTACAGTTGCATCACATATTTTGAGATCTTCCTCTCCTCCCTTTCCCCTCTACTTTATTTCCCCCTCTTTATCCCCTTCGCCCACCTCCACTCCTACTCATTGATCCCCTTCCTCTTCTTTCTACTCTGCTTATGTTTTTCCTTCTTATATAAGTATTATTGTTCATTTTTATATATTTACATATGTATAGATTTTTTTTCTTCCTTTAAGTTAGATTTAGCTTCCACATATGAGTGAGAACATATGGTATTTCTTTTTTTGGCACTGAGTTTATTCCCTTAAGATGATGTTCTCCAGTTCTATCCATTTTGCTGCAAATGACATATTTCATTCTTTCTTATTGCTAAGTAATATTTCATTGTATATTATATATATGCATATATATCATGATTTTTTCAATTCATTCCTCTGTTGATGGACATCTTGGTTGACTTCATACTCTTGTAGTTGTCAAGAGTGCTGCATTAAATATGGAAGTGCAGGTGTTCCTGTGGTATGATGACTTATCTTCTTTTGGTTATATTCCCAGGAGTGGTATAGCTGGGTCATATGGCAGTTCTATTAGTTTCTAAGGAAACTCCATATTGATTCCAAAGTGCCTGAACTAATTTACAGACTCAACAGCAGTGTAAAAGGGTTCCTTTTTCTCTGTATCCTTTGTTCTTAATTGTTTTGTTAATTTTGGCCATTCTTAGTGGAGTGAAATGGAATCTCAGTGTTGTTTTGATTTGCATTTCTCTAATGGCTAGAGATATTGAGCATTCTTTCATATGTTTCTTAACCATTCATACTTCTTTCCTTGAGAACTGTCTGTTGAGTTCCATGCCCATTTATTCATTGGGTTATTTGTTGTCTTGATGTTTGATTTCTTTGCTGACTTCTTTCGGAACTCCTATTCTTTCCAGCAAGAGCCTCCACAGAGCCATCAGAATCTCAGTGGGTCATCGATCTGTCTTTTCTCTATTCACTCCCGTGGCTATAAGATCTATCCACATTTTCATTCCGATCACGTTCCTAGGCCCTTTGGTCTCAGGCTTTGGGTGTCCTTTCCCCTTTTTGGTGCCCTTCCTTGTGGTGAGTGGGTTGTTTGTATGGCCCTTTTCTTGCTCTTCTTCACCTCCATATCCCCCAGGGCAGCCACAGCTATTATAACCTTATAGATATTTTGATCTACATCAGGAGTGAGAATCGTGGTTAGGGAAGCAAAAGTTCCAGCAGGGACTGTATCTAATAACATATCTTTCTGTGATTTGTAAACACCTCATCATCAGGGCCCTGGTACTGAGCTTGGAGCAGCATTTGCTACATGCCCATTGCATAGATTGTCTGGACCAGATCCATAGATATGGTCCATTTACTCATAGTCTCAGGCAGATCATCTGCATTCTACCAGATCAGCCTGGCAAGGTTCATCAGCTAACTAATTAAGGAATGGTTGCCTTGCTATTGTTGGCTGTTTTGATGTGCTGCTGAAGGGAGGGGTATGTGGTGATGGACACTAGTTAGGCTTTCTTGTCTGGGACCAGTTCCAGGCCATCTGCCCCCTTATTCCACAACAACCTCGCTAGCATTGTCTCTCCTGCTCTCTGCTGGACCTGTTTGGCCAAATCCCTCAACCCCTCTGGGGTGTACGCCATGACTGTGATTTGCTGACTTACCTGGGGTGGCCCCTAGAGGGCTCCCCTCAGGACTATCAGCTGCTTATGCTCTTTCTGCCACTTAATGGTGGGAAGGGCCTATAGCACAGGTGGTGTGAGGTCACAGGAGGACAGCCCAGCAAGGTGCCCAGTTTACCTGTGGTCAGTCATTCTTCTTCTGGGGCTTGAATCTGGGTGTCCAGGTACTCCTGAGCCTGTGGCAGTTGCTATTCCTGCTCCTGCTCTGCCAACACATCCTCTTATTACTGTAGTATGATCAAGAATAGCCAGGATACTCACCCTACAATGCCACACTGGGTTACTGACCTCTATACCTTCCAGGGCCCCACTCAAAGACTCAAGCATTGGGTCCACACACTCACAATCCTCCAGAGTGGACCATTGCAGCAAATGGCTGCCACTGGATAGCACAAACTGGAGGAGGACCATAGTCCTTTGCCAGGGGCCCTCTAGGATGGAGGGGGTATTCACCATGTCCTGTCAGCTATCCAAGTGTTGGTGTTCAACCTGAGCTCCTCATCAAGAGATGGATGTTAGGAGCTTACCAAAAAACTGAAATACTATCTAGGAATCACAGGCAGGTCTGACATACTTTATTCTGGGGTACTCCTTTCCTTGCCACAGAGTGGATGGAGAGGCTTATAAGGCTTCTACACGATACAATACTTGATGATTGCCACACCATTGTCCAATCATGTTACAATGACATAAAATGTATACCATGAGGTTACATAAAACAGCAGTATTGTGTGCATGCCGGCACTTACACAACTATGATTTAACATAATGTCAAAGGCACATGCATTAACTGGGAGCACATGTGTTGTCAGAGTGTCCCATTATTTCAGCCTGTTTGCATTATCATCTGAGTCAGTGTGACCTGGCCCAATACCCAATATGCTTGTGCATACTGGTGTGACTAAGCAAAAAGTCTGTGGTTAGCAAAGAGGAGCTGTGCGCATGTGTGGCCCCCCCAATGTAAGCAGTTCTCCTCTCAGTCTCCTTGAGTCAGTCCAGGAGTCTTCCCTCCTGTGTAGTCATCTATCCTTCTCCAGCTGCAGTATAGATCCCAATACAGTCATATTCAGGTGGCTTTATGGACTACCTGTAGTCTTTTGACACTGGTAGCATGGGTTGAGCTGCTTGCCCCAAGAGTAAGCAACATGAGGGGCTGCCAGCCCTAAACACAACTGACAGCTAGAAGGTATCAGAAGAGTTCCAGAGAGTGGCAGGAGCAGAGACTGCAGACAGCTGAGACTGCAAAGGATGGTGGAAGTGCTGAGAATGTGAAGGTGAAGGGCCGTGGAAACTTGGAACTATACAAGGTAAAGGACTGTGGAGAGCTGAGACTAGAAGAGCAGCAAGCCCTGGCCACTGAGGAGTTCCAGACAGCTTTTGAGAGTTGCTAACTCTAGCTGCCAAGGAGCCACCAAGACTGGCTGAAGGCTGCTCTGGAACCCTAAGAGCTGAGGGCTACTGGCACTCAAGGCTCAGAGCTCCTAATGCTAAGGGAGTTGCACATTGCCTATTCATGACTTCTACTCAAACAGAGCAGAAGGACCATCAGTTGATTGGTAACAACTTCAGTATCCTAGGTGTAAAGGAGGGCTGGGATTTAGCTCAGTTGGTACAGTGCTCCTCTGTGCACTCTGAGTCCCTGGGTCCGATCTCCAGCACTACCAAAACAGGAGAAGGACTTGGCAGCCCACTCCTGAAACAATCCCAAAACAATCAGCCATTGAAACTTCTATGAATAGCAGAGAAGCACTGACAATAGTGCTGGGCATGGCACACTGTTGGGGAGTGTTTCCTTCCGTTGTACAGTAGTGTCATTATGAGTCAGACCTGACTTGACAACACTTAATAAAGACAAAAGGTATAAGGACTAGAGATTTACGCAATGAAGAATAGGAAAGAAATTGAAAAGTTATCTGAAAGAATAAATAACAGAAATTGGTGACTGGTGGATTGTGTGGTACAAAGATTTAGAAAAATTGATAGAAACAATATTAATGGTTTTGGGAGAACAAGTCACTTGTTAGAAATGAGGAAGCAAGTGTGGATGCAAGTATAGAAGGTGAATTTGAAAGATAGGTAGGACAGAGTCAGGTGGGGTGGCACATGCCTGTAATCCCAGTGACTTGGGAGGCGGAGGCAGGAGGTTCTTGAGTTCAAGACCAGTGTCAGCCTGCATAACTTAGTGAGACTTGCAAAGTATATGTGAGGGCCTGGGTTCAGCCCCCATATAGAAAAAGGAAAGCCAGGTATGAGTTTGTTGTTGTTGTTAGGTGCCGTTGAGTCGGTATCCGACTCATAGCGACCCTCCGTACAACAGGGGAAACACTATTGTCAGTGCTTCTCTGCTGTTCATAGGGTTTTCATTGGCAGATTGATTTTTGGGAGGGGGTTGCCAGGTCCTTCTCCCAAGCCTACAGCTTCTGGTTTTCCCAGGTGGTCTCCCATCCAGGTACTAACCAGGCCCGACCCTGCTTAGCTTCCGAGATCTGACAGGATCGGACTCCACAGGGCTATGGCCAAGGCAATCCCAAAACAGCCATTGAAAGCACTATGAGCCAGGTATGAGAGAAACCCCAAAATCCTTTTCAAGGAGTAAAAAACATAGTAAAGTGTTATTGGGCAGTGTTCACTTGGAAAAAATTGGCAGTTCAGAGATATTTCACAACTCTAACAAGGCAGAACAGATTCAAAAGATTTTTGTCATGTTTTGTTTTAAAGTTAGGCTTTACATTTGCATATTTAACTGGTAACAAATGTAGGGATCCAGCAGTGTGGAAAAGATGTTGGGGGAAATGAGTAAGAACTATGGAAGGGGTGTGACTGGAAACATGTCATGAATAACCTTTAGAGAAGGGGAGGAAAACGTCTTGCATTAAAATTTTAGGAAGGAAAGATAGACATAGAGATATGCACTCAGATGAGGACAGAAATTGGTAAAGGACCAAAGTTTGATGGTCTTAGTGCCTTAATTCTCTACTGAAGTAGGTGAAATAATCTGCCAAGTGGGCGTGGGGGACAGGTGGTAGCTGAGAAAAGAGAAGTTTTGAAGCAGCTACTGAAAACCTGGCTGTGGTTACAGGATTGCCAAACACAGAAGGCCCATCTGAAGTTAGACTGCATGAATATTTAATGTGCCAAGTCTGAACAGCTCTCTGTCTTCTCTCTGTAGTATTTTCTGTCCTGGGAAGAGGCAGGAAAAACAGTGAGGGTGATCCGGGTTTGTGATTGCTGTGGATTAAATTATTTGGCCAAGGTCATACTTACTATTTTTTTCTAATCCTCTCTAATTTTTTTTCATGGAAATACAATGTCTCCCCACAGACACATTTTAAATTCCCATGGTTCTGATAAGTTCACACTGGTTTGAAATTTATCTCTTTAACTGTGAAAGCCTAGATTTCTTTTTTATACTTGGCTCTTTATAAATCATTTTAGTTTTTGTATAAGTTTTCTACCTTCTCACTTTTTCTCTTTAGTAGGTTTTTTCAAATAACTTGTTTTGGTGGAAAAGTTTTACTATAATTTTTTATAAAGCTGTCATCTCATTTAATTTGTTCATTAGACAATTGACAATCATTATTGAGTGTCTAATATGTCTCAGCCTGTAGCCATAGCCCTGTGGTGTCAGATCCCATCAGATATTGGAAGCTAAGCAGGGTCAGCCTGGTTAGTACTTGGATGGGAGACCACCTGGAAGAGCATATACTATAGGCTTGGGAGAAGAACTTGGCAAACCACTCCCAAAAAACAATCACCTATTGAAAACTCTGAATAGCAGAGAAGCACTGACAGTAGTGTTTGGCCTGTTGAAGGCAAAGCCTTAGGTGTGCCAGGCTATGAGTCGGACACCAACTCAATGGCACCTAACAATAATAACAATATGTTTCAGGTGCTAGGCTAACAACCATGGATGTAAAGGTAAATGAAACAAGGCACATATCCTTGATGTACTTGAGTTAACCTCAGTAGGTGGAAGTACAAATAGAAACAAACTTGAACATTAGAAAAATATAACAAAGTTTCTTAAGATCATAAAATTAATAATTTGTACAATAGTGGCCTTTCCTCTGATGAGCCATGGAAGAACATGGCTTCCTGAAAAAGTCCAGCCATTCTCTTCTCATATTAGTGAGTTGCTTTTCATCAAATTTGGGTCAGTACTATAGGGAATGAACCATTTCTCCTGTTCTGCTTTGCTTCCCACTGTTGGAGCTGGTCTTTATTGTTGATTGTTACTACCTTATCCCACTAGACACCACTTTCTCTCTACTGGGTTTTGCCATGTTTGTGCAGAAGTGCTGCCACATCTAGGCACCATCCCAATGTCTACTGAAGTGCTAGGATCCTTGAGCATTAAGTATGATTGCTAATTTATTTTAGCAAGGTAGCAAAGTTCTCTTTTATACTTTTAAATTGTAGAGAAAAAAGAAGGTAGGGTATATAAGGGCTGTTTAAATGTATGAAAATAGTCATTATGCTCAGTTCCGTGGTACACACCTGTAATCCCAGCAACTGGGGAGGCTGAGGTGGGACGATCCTGAGTTTGAGGCCAGAGGCAACCTGTGCAACTTAGGTATATCTTGGCTCATAATCAGAAATAAAAAAGGAGGTATAGCTGAGTGGTAGAGCACTTACCCAGCATGCACAAAGCCCTGGGTTCAATCCTGTTGTACTTAAAAAATATTTTTTTTTATTATAGTAGTCCTGCATATCTGTCACTTTGCTTTTCATGATTATAGTTACTTATGGCAACTGGGGTCTGAACATATTAAGTGGAAAATTTCACAAAGAATTTATAAGATTTAAATAAATTTTATTGTGGTATATTGTTATAACTTTTCTATTTTATTATTAGTAATTGTTATAAATCTGTTACTGTGCCTAATTTATACATGAAACTTTGTCATAGATATGTATGGATAGAGAAAACCCATATAGATAGGGTTAAATCTCTTTGTGGTTTCAGAAATCAACAGAAAATGTTGAAATATGTCCCTCATAGATGGGGGGCAATACTATAATTATATGTAGTACCTATGGACCCCTGATTTTAACTAAAATCAAAGGAAACCTATGATCCATTCTTTATGAAGATTTAATTTCTTCTGAAAATTCTCAGGGGCATATGGACATTGGGCACCACTGATTTCAATTTACTATGTCTGTTGGATGTTTGCTTTTAACTTGTCTGATTTTATTTTCATGGAGTCATTTTAAAGGTACCAGTATAATGTATTGGCAAGAGCTGAGGATTATGCCTATATATCCAGTGACTGGGAAGGCTGAGGCAGGAGGATTGTGAGTTTGAGGTGAGAGGCAGCCTGCCCAATTTAGGGAGATCCTGTCTCAAAATAAAAAATAAAAAAGGGGCTAGAGGTGGGGCTAAGTGATAAAGCAGTTGCCTAACACACATGAGGCCCTGGGTTCGACCCCACACTACTGAAAAAAGAACAAAAAATATATTTTTCTCCATCATATCAATTAATATTCTTACATAATCCTAAGAAATTGTTGGTGGAAAATGGGGAGAAATGCTTACAATTTGAAAATGGAAAGTAAAATAAAAAGTACCATTTTTATTTTTCATTTTATTTATTTTTCATGCTGAGGATACTTAATGTGAGATGTACTTTCTTAACAAAATTTTAAGTACATAGTATATTATATATTATATAATATATGACATTGTATGGTCAAACTCTGGATTCTATTCATCTTCCTTGTCTGAAACTTCATGCTTGTAGCTTAGTAACTCCCTATTTCTTCCTCCTCCCTGGCCCCTGATAACCATCACTCCACTCTTTGATGGTATGGATTTCACTATTTTAGGTATCTCATTTAAGTGGAATCATACAATATTTTTCTTTCTGTGTGGTTCATTTCACTTAACCTAAGACCCTGAAGATGTAAATTGTTGCATATTGCATATTCTTTTTAAAGGTTTACTTTTTATCCTTGTTTATTTTGGTGGTGGTGGTGCTAGAGATTGAAGGCAGGGCCTTGGGTGTGACAGGCAAGTGCTCTACCATTGAGCTACATCCCCAGGTCTTTCAATTCCCTTCTTTTTAAAGGTGAGCAATATTCCATTGCATGTATACACTACATTTCTTCACCACTTATCTGTTGATGAACATTAAAGACAATAAGACAATTCACCATTAAATATATAATAACCAATTATACACAGTGAATATAAATAGAACATTATAAATTCTTACTCATCAAAGTCTGACAGTGAACATTTTTCATCACTCCCTTCTTCCCCTTCTCCCCTTGTTATCTCTTACCTGGTCTGTCCCATTCAGAAGGAAATACACTTCTTACATTGCCTCATGAATAAAATAATATTAATTTAGTTACTCTGAATTTTCCTTCAGAAATTATCCCTTTCTTTAAGAGATTTATCTGGGGTCAGCTCATAAGATAATAAAATGCTAAATCCTATTACATTTCTCAAAAGCCCATAATTAAAATGACATTTAAAAAATGTCTGGAGGATGCAAATTATACAACCAGTTTGAGAAAAAAATTCATGGGTGTGTGATTTATGTAGTCATAGTCATGTGTTTAGAAGGGCCTCACACTTCTTTTACTGTTCTACTGTTGCTGTCTTAAAGTTCTAATACTATTTGAACAAGAGCCCTATATTTTTATATTTCATTTGCCCAGAAAATTGTGTAGGTGACCCTGCTATTTGGCACTATCTACCAAAGCTGAGCAAACCCACATTTAGGGATTTCATTTCTAGGTAAAACCCAAGTGAAGCTTATATTCATACCCACAAAATATATTGTAGAAGTATTTATTTCAGCATTATTCATAGTAGCCACAAACCTAAAAATAATCCTATTTCCAATAATGATGAATGGACAAATAGAGTTTTATTTATATAAAGAAATACTATACAATAAAGAAAATCAATGCTCTATTGCTATATATTATAGTGAATGAATCTCAAAACATGACAATATTAGAGAAAAGAAAATGAAAAGAATAGCTTCAGATTGTATCTACATGAGGATTGACAATAGGCAATATTCTAAAGCTAGAAGAGAATACAGGGATTGATTTTGGGGAAGATAGGGTCATAGTAACTGGGAGAGAACATAATGGAGACTTCTGGGATTCTGCTAATGTTCTTTCTTGACCTGGGAGAGGGTTACAAATGTGTAAAATTGTCAAGTTGTACATGTATGTTTTCTGTGCTGTTTTGGATTTATCTTATTTACACAATAATTTAAAAATAACACATGGTATTTTGCTGTTACCAAGGGAAATCAGAGTATATCTGATATGTACAGAATACAAGCTCTCTTAAGTAATCCTTGGTCAAATAACTCATTGCATTAATAGATGCTCTTCATTCCCTCTGTTAGTGCACAGTCAGATTCCTAAGGCTCTCTGAACATTTGTTTTTCCTTAGCTTCTCTCTTGTGTGTCGCTTAGATAAACCAACCAATTGCCATTTGGATAATTCTTTTCAATCTTATTTTTCTAATATTCACCTACTTGGTAAAATATAGTCATATCATAGTTTTCAAGATGCTATATACCTTCAAAAGATAAGCATATACGTTCAAAAGATAAGCATATTTTGATGTATTCAGATTCAGATTTACTTGTAACATTTAAAGAGACAAATTTTGAAAGCTCAGCTTGCCTTTCATTTCCATTACTAATCCCGTTTCAATGGCTGGAAGAGAGTGCCACAGCAATAACACTTTTATAGCCAACCCATTCTATGTTACTACAAAAGCTTATTTCTGATGCTTAACACACACACACACACACACACACACACACACACACACCTTAACATATCTCTCTCTCCATATATGTATATGTGTATATATACGTGTATACACACACACACACACACACACACACACACATATTCATTGTTGTTTTGTTTGGTGCCATCAAGTCGGTGTCCCACTCATAGTGACCCTACTGACAACAGGCAAAACACTACTGTCAGTGCTTCTCTGCTGTTCATTGGGTTCTCAATGTCTGATTGTTTTATGAGAGTGGGTTCCCATGTCCTTCTCTCAAGCCTGTGGTGTTCCCAGGTGGTCTCCCATCCAAGTACTAACCAGCCCCAGCCCTGCTTAGCTTCTGATATCTGGTGGGATCAGACTCCACAGTGGTATGGCTGCAGATTATATATATATATATATATATATATATATATATATATATATATACACACATACATATATATGTATGCATACATGTATAATATGCATATATAATATAAAAATATATATGTATGCATGCATCATATATATATATATATATATTATATGCACAAATTCAGGAACTGGGCATTTTTCCTCTAAATATTCAAGTACAATCAGCCTGGGCTTCTGGTCAATGAATTAACTATAGTTTACAGTACAAAGGAACATTGGTTAAATGTTTCATTGAAAGACAGAAAAATGGAGGGAATATGTTCTCATGAAATATTCACTTATAAGAATAGATATGAATAGATAAAGCATTAAGTTTTCAAAAAATGGTTTTGTGACATCTAGTTATCTGTTTTGAAGGAAAAGTCAGTTTTCCTAGTACACACCTGTTTTAGTACATTTAGGCTGCCAGAACCAAATATCATAGACTAGGTGACTTTTCAACAACAGAAATTTATTTCTCATCATTCCAGAGGCTGAGCAAGCTAAGATCAAAGTGCAGGCAGATTTGTTGTATGTTGGGGGCCTGGGCCCTCTTCTGGGTTGTAGACTGCTGACTTCTGGCTATGTCCCCACATTGTAGATAGGCTGAGGCAGCTCTCCACACTCTTAAATATTCATTAATCCAATTCATTAGATCTCTGTTCTCATGGAACCTCCACCTCCTCAGACTGCCACTTTAGCAGATAATATTTCAATATATGACATTTTTTGGGGTGGAGGGGCATAAATACTCAGACCATAGCAACACCAGTCATTAAGAAGAATGTAGATAAGTGAAGTAACTAATAGTTATACAAAGTGTAAAAAACAAGTAAAGAAACCCTTAAGGTCAGAAAATATCAGAGAATTTGTTTGTAAACATGGAAAAAGACATTTTAAAATATCATATCAAGAAACAGAGAAAAAAACTGATAAATTTGAGTACTTCAGAATTAAAATCTTAATTTTTAATTAAAGACATCATATAAACATATAGACTGCAATGGTTCAACTTGTAGTGTCCCAACTTTGTGATGGTACCGAATGATATGCATTTAATAGAAACCATACTTCTTATTTTGAATTTCCTGGGCTACTGATATAGAGGACAATCTTTTCTCATGATGCTGGACAGTGTCAAAAATCCACATCTCTCAGTCAGCCATGGGGCCATGGGAATAAGCAACTGGTAATCAATAGTGTGCAATGTTGCTAAGCTATGATGCATGGTAGGTTAGGTGCATTAAATAAATTTTTGACTTCTAATATTTTCAAGTTTTGATGGGGCTATCAAGATGTAACCACATCATAAATCAAGGAGCATCTGTAGTGTGGTTTTTAGTTTATGTCTTTTTGGGTAGGCTACAGGGTTTCCCACTATTCAATCAAATGCTAATCTAGGTGTTACTCTGAAGGTATTTTAAAAACATGATTAAAGGCTATAGTTAGTAACTTCAGTAAAAGGGACCATCCTAGATAATATGAATGGATCTGATATAATCTGTCAAAGGGCCTTAAAAGCAGAATAGAGGTTTCCCTTAAGGCATAGAAATTCTGCTCTATGGACTATAGTTTTGTTTCATGTTGAGAGTCCAACCAGCCTTTCCTGATGGCCTGTCCTACAGATTCTGGGATTGCCTAACCAGTTCTCATAACTGCACAAGCCAAATCCTTGCAATAACTCTCTTAATATGATTCCTCCAGTGGTTCTATTTCTCTCAATGGACACTAAGTGATGAACTAGAAGATGATATTCATGAAACTTCTTAAAAATGATATTCAGATGTCCATCAATAGAGGATTGCATTAAAATATTGTGGTATGTATACACAATGCAATATTACTCAGCAGTAAAGAAGAATAAAGTTATATCAGTTGCAGGAAAATGGATGGAACTGGAGAATATCATTTTAAGCAAACTAACCCAGACTCAAAAAGAGTAATACCATATGCTTTCACTCATATGTGGGAGCTAAATCTAACCTGAAGGAAAAAAATGACACTTATAGATATAGCAAGATGAACAATCATACTTCTTTAAAATTGGAAAATACAAGTGGACCCTTTAGGAGGGAGGAAGGGACCAGCAGATGGAAGTAAAGGTTGGGAAAAGGGAGGGGAATAAAGTAAATTGCTAAAGAGTGAGAGGAAAAAAACACAAAATACAGGATGCAACTCTATGAGTATATGAAGACAAAAGGGACAAAAATGGAAGAGAAAGTCAATGAGGGTATACCTCATGGGTACATATGACTGTCATTACACATTAATTGAAATTCCTACTTTTTCTTCTTTCATTCATTCGATTCTGCAAAATATGTAAGATGATGGATATGTAAGCAAAATTAATTTTAGAGTTGCATAATGGATATATTAAGTGACTTATTAATATGTTCCCCACTAACATTTATAAATTAAAAAATTGATATTCAGAATGAAAAATTAAAACAAAATTCTAAAAAGGAAAAAAAAATGCCTAATAGAGAAAGAAGGGTAAAAGATATGTTTTAGTTATCTGTTTCTGAATAACAAGTTGCTCTGAAACCTAATAGCTTAATACAGTAATTTATTATTTCTTACTCTCTGTGGGTTGGTGTCTGCACCCATACTACCCTGGTATCCAATCTTGTGTGATTTTGGAAGCTAAGCAGGGTCCGGCCTGGCTAGTCCTTGAATGGGAGACTGTCTGGGAATATTGGGTACCATAGGTTTGGGAGAAATACCCAGCAGCCCACTCCTGAAACAATTAACCATTGAAAATCCTATGAATCACAGAGAAGCACTGACAATAGTGCAGGATACAGCATAGTGTCAGGGAGTGTTCTGTTGCACATATGGTCACTACTACAACAGCTATCAGTTAGCAATCTGGAAGATTCCTGTGATTATTCAAGCTCCAAAATTTGAAGCCCCACCATGGTGAAAGAGATGAAAATGAGCTCATAAAAAGTTAATTTTTCTCTTTTAAGCTATAGTCCATATCTCTTATGTATAAAAACCTGTTGCTATTTTGCTATGAGGCATAAAAATTGAAAAGTAGTTAGTTTAAAACCTCAGATTCTCTTCAAAGTGACTGTTTTAAAAGCACACTTCTTTAGATCAGTAATTGAATTTTCCAGTTGAGATCATGGATTCTTGATATAAGAACTGTGGAGTTTTTCTTTAATGTATGTATTTAATTTTTCTCCTGTGGAGATTAGTTTTGAATGAATGCAACTGGTTAATGCAAAATAGCATGCTCTTAAGGGTTATGTGTTTCTATAAAATATGTTGTTTTTGTTAGGTGCTGTCAATTTGGGTCTGACTCATAGTGACCTGACCCTCATAGGGTTTTCAATGGCTGTTTCAGGATTGCTTTGGGAGTGGATTGCCATGTCCTTCTCCCATTTTTGTGGTGCTAGGGATCAAACCCAGGTCTTCAGAGAGTGTGAAGCAGCATTTTACCAACTGTGCTAAACCCCAGCTAATACACCCTATATATATAAGGTTGTCATTGTTGTTAGGTGCCATAGAGTCGGATCTGATTCATAGCAACTTTCATAGAGTTTTTAATGGCTGAGTGTTTTGGAATTGCTTCGGGAGTGAATTGCTACATCCTTCTCCCATTTTTGCAGTGCTAGAGATCGAACTCAGGGCCTCAGAGAGAGCAGAGCAGCACTGTACCAACTGAGCTAAACCCCAGCCCCAATGTATATATTACCTTACATTATCTTGGTTTCATTGTGACATTTTCATACATGCATATAACGTACTTTGGTCATTTACTCTGCTCCCCACCCCCACTGCCCTATCTTGTCCCCGACTTCCCTTTCCTGGTCTCCTTCCTATTCCCTAATAATCTTTCCTTTATTTTCATGTCTTTAAAAAGTATCTATGAGGAAGCATGTGATATTTTTCTTTCTGAGTCTAGTTTATTTCACTTAACATGATGGCCTCCTGTTTCATCCATTTTCTTGAAAATGATGATTTTATTCTTCTTTATGGCTGAATAAGACTACATTGTGTGTATATGCCACACTTTCTGTTCATCTGTTGATGGACACTTAGGCTGATTCCATAACTTGGTTATTGTGAATAGTGTACAGTAGACACAGATATGCACATCTCTATTGCATGGATTTGGTCCTTTCAATTATATACCCAGGAGTGCTGTCACTGCATGATATGGTGGTTCTATTTTTAGTTTTTTGCCGAAAGTCAATAATGATTTCTATTGTTGTTGTTGTTGTTAGGTGCTGTCGAGTCGGTATCCGACTCATAGTGACCCTCATAGGGTTTTCAATGGCTGTTTTGGGATTGCCTTGGGTGTGGATTGCCAGGCCCTTCTCCCATTTTTGTGGTGCTGGGAATTGAACTTGGGACCTCAGAGACTGCAGCACAGCGCCCTACCAACTGAGCTAAATCCCAGCCCCGATTTCTATTGTGGCTGCACTAATTTACATTCTCACCAACAGGGTTTAGGTGTTTTTCTCCCCTACTACCACATTCTCGCCAACATTTGTTGTCTTGTTTGTAAATTCTTGATAATTGCCATTCTGACTGGGAAACGAGGGAGTATTTCTCTTTCTCTCTGTTTCTTTCTCTATCTCTTTCTTGCTTTTTGTGGAACTTAGGGGTTGCACCCAGGGCCTCATACATACTTTGTAAGCACTCTACTACTGAGCTACATCTCCAGCCTATTTTTTATTTTGAGTCAGGGTCTTGCTAAATTACACAGGCTGCCTCTGGATTTAAACTCAAGATCCTCCAAACTCTGCCTCTTGAGTTGCTGGGATTACAGCTGTGCATCACCATGCTGTCTCATATTTAGTAAATATTATTGAAAGCATTTCTCAATTTGAGAATGTATTACTGGATGAGAATACATAGTCTCTCATAGATTAATTACTGTATGATTTACAAAACCATTTTGTGGGATATACCTAACTGCATGGAATGTCAAATTTGAATATAAACCTAGAATGCTGAGCTATGTCACAATTTGATTACTTTTATCAGCTGAACTCCTCTAGGTGGGAAATAATTTCACTGATTTTATGATTCTCAAAGTGTATTAATGGTGGTTGCAACTGTGATATGCTAGACACATACAGCTACTTAGTATTCATTTCCCCTTGGAAAATATTTCTGTAAGGAAATGAATTCTTAGCTCTTAGTTGTAATTTATTTGAAGAATGTTGTTGTTAGGTGTCGTCGAGTCAGTGTCTGACTCATAGCGACCCTATATATAAAATGCAAAACCCTATTGTCAGTGCTTCTCTGCTATTCATAGGGTTTTCAGTGGTGGATGAATTTTTGGGAGTGGGTTGCTAGGCCCTTCTACCAAGCCTACAGTATATGGTGTCCCCAGGTGGTCTCCCATCCAAGTACTAACCAGGTCTGACTCTGCTTAGCTTCTGAGATCTGATGGGATCAAATGCCAAAGTGATACGGCTACAGGCATAGTTGAAGAATAATTTTGGGTAATATACATCAGCTTCTAGAAGTTTTCCATCTTAAATTGTTGGGGTTAGAGGATTAAAAGTGAATATATTCTGGAAATGCCACCTGATTGTGTCATATCCTTGGCTTTTCAGTTGTGAGTTACACACTGAATGTGTATATGAAGAAAGAATTTGTTAAAGATTGTTGAGAAAAGACATTTTCTTTCAATTTTATTCACTCAGAAACTGCCAAAGAGACAAATGTGATTTTACAAAGCTGTGTTTGTGGACGGGGTGGGGAAATGGGGAAGGAGTGAAATTCCTCTGCCTTTTCAATGAAAAAGGAAATGGCTACAATCACATATCCTGAATTTGTCACAAAGCTGCCAAATATGTAGAATGTGGACTGAAATGAGGCAGATCATACTTCGTGGTGATCTATCTTTTTAGATCTTTAGCAGGAAATTGGAAAAGTAAATGTTACAGTTTTGAAAGTGCTATCCAGCCACTATTTGATTAAAGTGATGTGACCCAAAGACATGGATGGGCACCAGAGAATAAAGATCTAAAAGACTGGGAAACATGATGGTCGCTTATAGTTGACATTTAGCTCCTAGGAAAGGGAAAATGATGGAGGGAGGAGCAAGGGGAAGATGGGATATTTCCAGATAACCTAGAGAGCTTATGGATTGAGGAACATTGACCTAAACAGAGAAAACTGTAGACACACAAACTCAGACAAGAGAAAAGAAATATTATAAAAGAGTGATTGAGAATATTGTTGCTAGGCTTTGTGCCACATTTTCTGGAAGCCCAGCACCCAGGAGGTAGAGGCAAGAGAATTGCAAGTTCCAGGCCAGCCTGAGCTATGTAGTGAGATCTTGTTTCAAACAAACAAATGAATATATAAAACCCACCCCCTACAATAAAAATAACAGTACCATAATCAGGATTTTGAATTGCTTCACCTAACTTTTCCTTTCCCCACAATATTGTTAAACAAAAGTTGTGGGCTTTTTTCAAAATAAATTATAAAAAGAAATGGACTAGTTTGAGATATATTTCTAAAAAAGAGATAAATGCCATATACTATAAAAGACAAAGTTGAGGAAAAGTGGATTCATTAAAGAAAATCATTTTCTATGTTTAAAAAACTACAAACAAAATGAGCTCTTCAAAACTTGAAGAAGAAAATTACAAACAAAATGAACTCCTCAAAAGTTGAAGAAGGGTTATAATATTTCAAGAAGAAATATAAAATGTAAGTGCAGATGAAGAACAAACTGGTAGAACCTGAGAATTAAATGTAAGAGAAAAACAGAAATAACGCAGAGATGAAGTTACTGCCTATGGTTAGGATATACTAGGTAAAAGGGCTGTAGTCTCACCATAAAAATAAGAAATCCCTGATATATTACATAGGTATGTGCAAGCATGCACACACAATACACACACACGCACGCACGTGTGCACACACACACATTTCTTTAAAATAACCTAATGGCTATGGGTGAAAATAAAGCTAAAAATGTCTAAAGATTTCAGAGAAGAACTCTTCCTACATTCCTCTGTAAGGTAAAACTATAAGGTGATGCCATTCCATGAGCCAATTGTGGTGATTGGGGGCAGAGTAGGCAGAGGAGCAAGTCTTTTGTGGACTAGAGAGAAATTACATTTTTATGAACCATAGGGCTAGTATGTCAGACTTGAAACTGGAATAGCTCCAACTATAGCCAATCTTCTCTGGTCAGTATTTTTCACATGTGAATTTTGCAGAATAAATACATACTGGAAAAATGTCCTGGAACTTCCCCACCCATAGATTTACAATTGTGAGCTATCACCATTGTAATGTCTAATTATCTTGAATTTTCATGGTCTTGTAATCTCACAGTCACAAGTTACTATGGTCTAAGGACTTAAAGCTTTTTTGGTTGTGCATTGTCACATACTTGAACATTCTTTCAGTCCTAAAATACAAGTATGTGCCTGCGCACATGAACACATCCTATGCACAGAGAGGATACCTGAGGAATGGACCATTCTATTAAGTTAAGCTGTTTGGGGACATGCTTGCAGTTCAATTCCATTTAGTGGAACTTTAGGATTAAGGCAGCAGGTATCTAAGGAGATTTCTATTTCCTTTCAGCTTAGGCTCCAATTTCCTGTGCTGTCATAGGGCTAATATATTTGATCTATTGAAATCTGCATTGGGATAGGCAGGTAGCAACTATGATTGGACTTAGTTCAACTGTGGCTTCAAACACTTTGAAGATGAGACAAAGATCTCCTCTGAGGGGGCCATAGTGACAGACCACTACCAAATTTTGAGATCTCAAATCTTTAAGACTTATATATAAGGCTGTAAGAGAACATGACTTCAAAATTATAAATAAAAGGCTATAAATACATACACAATTCACATGTTGGATTTAGCAATTGGACCAAAATAACTCCAAAGGTAAAGAATTCATAAGGCAAACAGGTAGATTTCAAAAGTTATTTTAATATCTAAAATAGAACAAGGCTGGGATTTAGCTCAGTTGGTAGAGCACTGCGCTGCAGTCTCTGAGGTCCCAAGTTCAATTCCCAGCACCACAAAAATGGGAGAAGGGCCTGGCAATCCACTCCCGAGGCAATCCTGAAACAGTCAGCCATTGAAAACCCTATGAGGGTCGCTATGAGTTGGATACCGACTTGACGGCACCTAAAAACAACAACAAAATAGAACAAAATTAAAATCTAATTTAGAACTGAAAAAGTAAAATTCATTTGAAATAAGGACATTATGGGAAAAATGCCAGTGATTTAATAAGAGGTCAGAGGCAACTATCTAACATAAAACACAGAGAGAAATAAAAAGATTGAGCAAAATGAGGAGAACCTCAGTGGGAGGGGACCTGTGGGAAAATGACAAATAGTCTGACATTCATATAATAGAAATACTAGGAAATAAGAGAGAGAAAATGAAAGAAAAATATTCAAAGAGATAATGACCATATGTCTTTAAAATTTAATAAAGGAGTAAAACCATAAATCCAAGAAAGATGACCAACACAGCAGAAAAATTATAAGGAAAATTACTTTTAGTCAATTCATAGTTAAATTGCTTAAGACCAAAGATTTAGAGAAAGTCTTGTTTCCACAAAATGGGCTGGGTACAGTGGTGCACATTTGTGATTTCAGTGACTTGGAAGGCAGGAAGGTTGCAAATTTGAGGCCATAGGTAACCTGCATAACCCAGAGGGACCCTATCTCAAAATAAAAAATAAAAAATGGGCTGTCCAGTGGTAGAGCATTTACAAAGTATGTGTGAGATTCTGGGTTCAGCCCCCAAGTACTGCCAAAAACCAAAGTCCACAAAAGTAAGGCACATTGCATTTAGAGTTACAATGATAGGAATTATGGCTGTCTTTTAATTGGAAACAACGAAGGTTAGAAAACAGTGGAAAAACATGATTAATCCTAAACTGGATTGTATGTCTAGTAAAAAAAATGTTTAAAAATAAGACAAAATGTAGACATTAGGATAAAGGAAATTCAGAAAAAATTATTGCCAGTAGACTAGTCCTGTAAGAAATGCTGAAGTAATTTCTTCAGGTTGGGGAAAAGTGATACCAGATGACAGCTTGGACCTACTGGAACAATTACCTGCATCTAGAAATAATATGTGGGGAATATAAATAATCATACTTTTTTCTTTTCTTTTTAAGAAACTTGATTTTTAAAAGAAATAATAAAAATAATTTATTATAAGACATATGTTGAGGTAAAATATATATTCTTAATAACTCAAAGAAGGAGAAGGAAGTAAATAGAATTTTAAATAATACTAATTAGGTACATATTATTAACTCAAAGTAGATTGTAATGAGTTAAAGAAGACTATTGTAACTCCTAGAGAAGCCATTAGTACAAGTAAGCATAGATAAAAAAAAAATACTTATCAAAAATCAACTTTCAAACCAGAAATAGGCAAACAAAACAAAACAAAATAAAAACAACAAAAAAATAAGGAATAGGATGGAGGAAAGCTGGCAGACAGATAACACCCACCTTCTGATGTAGAGTAAAAGAACCCCTTAGACAATAGTTTAGAACACATGCTAATTAGTCAGGCAGAGTAATAGGTTAGATAAGAGGTAGGGGAATATATATATATTAAAAGAGAAAGTGTCCACAGATTAGGTAAATACCATCAACTTCAGAAAAAGTTTGAATAGGGAGGAATCAGCATGGCAGGGCAGTGAGAGTGCGCTAACAGAAATGTGGAAATTTGATCAAACAGGAAGAGAAAATTAGCAGCTTCAGAGAGCTGCCTCACCAGGAAACTCACCAACAATTCCTTCTGAATGTGGACTGCACAGACAGTGGAGAGAAACAAGAGGACAAGATTGCAATCCAAAGTGGAGAAGAACTACAGAAACCACAGTGGACGATCCCCCATTGCCCAGATCGCAGAGCAGTGAGAGAATATAACCCAGGGAAAATTCCATGTGGGCACCTGGAGTTCAGATCTACCACGGAGTACAACCCTGGCAACCCACCAACATTCTGCTGATAAGACACAGAACTTCCTACAGAGAGAAACTGGTGAATTCAGCTGCAGTGCCAGGCACAGCTGCCATCTCTATGCCATGCCCCCGATGCAGTCTGCGAGAGAGCGGTGGTGCCAAAGTCCCACATGAGTGCAGTCCTCAGATCCACCAGGGGTGGAACAATATCATTCCACCCACCTCAGCACAGGGTCAGTGAGTGACCACGGTGGGGGACTGGGGCCCTCCTGCCGGCAGAGCATTCCCAGATGGTAGCTACAGCCAGCAGCCACAGCATGGCTGCCTTTGCCCTGTTGCCGTGGAGATACTAGCAGTGCACTTTGTGGCAGGGCAGTTTTACGCTGACTTCCACATGGGCATTTGGGCCTCAGATTCACTGGGGGGTGGTCCGATAACACCCCACTCACAGCAATGTGGGATTGGCAAGTGACAGTGGTGGAGACTAAGGCCCAAGTGCAGCCAGAGCACGTCTGGATAGTAGTGGCGGCCAGTGGCTGCAGCAAGGCCACCATTCTCCTGCCAGTGTGGAGAGCCCAGCAGTGCACTTTGTGGCACCCATGCCTCAGATTCACCATGGGTGGACCAATATCATCCCACCCACTGCAGCGTGGGATCGGGGAGAGAGTGAGAGGAGATTAGGAACACACGAGTGGGCAGAGGGCCCAGCATTGAGATCTGACTCTCACAGCCATCTGCTCCTGCCGTAGGGCTGGGACTATGCTCTCTGAACTGGGATGTCAGTGCCCAAGCTCCACAGGGGAGGCAGAACTCTTGGAAAGACAGCATGGGTCACACTGCCTCTCTGCTAGCACAACACAGGCAGAGCACCCCACAGGGAAGATCTCTGAGAGCACCCTGTAACCAGGTTCAGGCTGAGAGACCGGCATGGACTTTATGCCATCATCCCCTGCTGGAGCGCCACTGCACAGAAACCCCTTCCCCCAAACCTGCCTGCATTCACCAAGAGATGGGATAGGGAAAATCCCTTTCCCTGCAGTAGAACTGAGAAATCTCAAAATAAAGCTATCTTCACTGCTTAGGAAAATTTGCACAAGAGCAAAATGAAGATGGACGTATAGATGGAGGTACCTGTAGGGTTGAAGTTGGACGACCCTACTCAGATTCTCCTGACAGCAGCAGACAGGAAGGAGAGATAACAACACATAGGGCAAGGACACTCTCCTGAGAGAAGTGAAGCAGGGCCCTCTCAAGTTGATGACTGCTGCTGGTAGTAGGAAAGGCAGTAAAACCTGAGGTCTCTAGTAGACTCTATTTCCTCTTTCACTTTTCTTTTCCACTGATACCTCTTGTGAGTGTATGAGTGTTTTTTTGTTGTTGATGTTGCCACTCTCCTTCTATTTTCCCTACATCAATTGATAGATTTATTATGTTGTGTCTTTCCTTCATGTTTTGTTTTGTTTTTCCTCCTCTTTGTTTCTTTTCATGATTTGTTAGTTCTGTTAAGCCAAATTTGTCTGAATCTCTCTTCAAGATGTTTTTTTTTTTCTATCCTACTGTAATGCTGCTTCCTTCCAGTTCTTTTCAGTGTTTTTTGGTGTGTACGGTCACTTATATTTCTTCTTTTTTCTTTCCTCCTTTCCCCCCTCTTTTAAAATTCTTTTTATGTTATATATTTTTATAATTATATCTAGTTTTAGTTTATTATTTTTATTTTAATTTTCATTAGTTTTTTTCTCTTTATTCTTTTCCCCTCTTCTTTCCCCATCTCCTCTCCCTCCTCCTCCCCTAGTAAAGAAACAGAAACTGCTGCCTCCCTGGCCCACAGTCCCATTGGAATAGTGAACTACAGAGTGGGAAACTGAGGAGTGGAGAGTCCAGGGCACAGAGAAGAGCGACACAAGCTGATGGTTCCCTGAACCTAGGAGAACTGATCCCTAACAAGGCTCATCCCAAGTTGGGTAGGGCTGGCAATTCAGAGTAAGAACCCACAGACTAGACAACTGAGGACTCATGGTGTAGGCTGTAAATCAGTCAGGGGTTGGGAATGCAAGGGTGAGGAAAACTGTAGGGTGCAGTACTGAATACAGGGCCTGGAGCAGTTCCATGTCATTGGGTTCTGAGGCTGCAAACTATGCAACAGGGGAGTGAGAAAAAATTGTAGGAGATTCACCATCACTGAAACTCAAGGGAACACCAGACAGAGAAGCTCCTCACACTTGAAGGAGGCAGATCCTAATTCCAAGACCAAGCAATGGGCAAGCCTCAGCAAAAAAAAAAAAAAAAAAAAAAAAAAAAAAAAAAAAAAAAAAAAAAAAAAAAAAAAAAATACAAGATACATGAAAGGGCATGCTGGATGTGAAGGCACCACAGACCAAAACCTCTTAACAGACAACACCAAAGAATCCTGATTTCTAGAAATGTCTAAATCAGAATTCAGAGTTTTGGCTATTTGTATGCTAAGAGAAACCAAACCTAACACCACCAGCACCCTCAAAATTCTTGAGAAGAAGGCATCTCATCTGAAGCGTTTACTCTCCTCACACCTAGAAATGGTCAGGAAACACCAAGTGGCAATCCTTGACATGTAAGGCAAGGTGAATGAATTAATCTCAGTAACAGAATCCTCATCATTGAGACTGGATGAGGCTGAACAGTGAATATCAGATACAGAGGAGTCAATAAAACATATTAAGTACACACATACTGAGTTGGAAAAAATGATGAAATAATTTTAGCTGGATTTCCAATAGGCCTTAGACAGAATGAAAATATGAAACTTAAGAATTCAGGGTATCCCTGAAGGAGAAGAAAGTTCCACCAGATGTCTAGGAAATTTATTTTATGACAACTTCAAGGAAAAATTTTCAGAGATAATTCAGGATATGGATACTTACACAGCCAAAACATTCAGAACCCCACCCATAGTAGACCAAAACAAATCCTCCCCAGAACATATTATTGTACAAATGTTTATGTTGGACACCAGAGAAGCAACTTTGAAAGCAGGTAGGGAAAAACTCCAGCTAATGTATAATGGCAAACCCATTAAAATAACTGCGGACTTCTCCACATCAACATTGAAAGGTAGAAAGGCCTACACACATATAATTGATGTTGTGATAAAGAACAACTTCCAACCAAGAATACAGTACCCAGCAAAGTATCTTTGAGTATAGTATCTTTGAGAATAAATAAGGAGTATAAGACATTCCATGATATTGACATGTTCAAATGATTTGCAACCACCAATCCAGCTTTACAGAGGATCCTCAATCAATTACGACATACAGGTGAGATAGGACAACCATACATAGAAGAACAAAGAATTGAACAGTTAACATGAAAGGAAGTCAAGAAAGCAATAAAGTAAGCATGAATCAAAAATCAATAAGTAATGACTGGATACATAACAATAGACACTTCTCAATAATTATTACTAAAGTAAATGGTCTCAAGTCACCAATTAAGATATATAGGCTGACCAATTGGATGAATAAACATAAACCCTCCATATATACCATTCAAGAGACTCACCTAACCCACAAAGACTGTAATAGATTGAGAAATAAGGGCTGGAAAACAATATACCAGGCAGGGGGAAAACAAAGAAAAAAAAAAGCAGGAGTTGCAATACTAATATCAGATAGATTAACCTTCAATCCAAAAATAATTAGAAGAGATAAAGAAAGACACCGTATATTACTAAAAGGAACAATCAACCAGGAACCAATAATGCTACTAAGTATTTACTCTCCAAATACAGGGGTACCTAGCTTCACACACACACACACACACACACACACACACACACACACACCACACAACTTTATGGGAAATAAAGGACTTCATTGGTCTAGACACAATAATTATGGGAGACTTCAATACCCCACTTTTGCCAAGGGACAAGTCATCAAAACAGAAAATTAACAGAGAAATGATGAGCTTAATTTGCATCTTAGACCAATTGGAACTCACAGATATCTACAGACTATTCCATCTATGTGATGAGGAATACACATTCTTCTCAGCTCCACATGGTATGTTCTCCAAGATAGATCATATTCTAGTATACAAAGATCCCCTCAATAAACACAAAAAGGTAGAAATTATCCCCTGTACCTTATCAGACACAATGGTATAAAATTGGAACTCAAAAGGAAGAATAACACCAGAAATTTTACAAATTCATGGAGACTAAATAATACTCTGCTGAATGATCAATGGGTTATTGAAGAAATTAAAATGGAAATTAAAAAATTCCTGCAATCCAATGATGAGGAAAACACATCCTACCAAAACATATGGGATACAGGAAAGGCAGTTCTAAGAAGGAAGCTTATAGCATTGATTGCCTTCATCAATAAGCTATGGAAGAGCCAAATAAATGACCTAATGGCACATCTCAAGGCACTAGAAACCCAACAACAAATCCATCCTAAAAGAAGCACTCAAAAAGAAATGATTAAGATCAAGGCAGAAGTATCTCAATTACAATCTAAAAAGATAATTGAAAGAATTAATGAGACTAAGAGATGGTCCTTTGGAAAGATTAATAAAATAGACACTTCTCTGGTGAATCTCATCAAAAAGGGTAAATAAAAAGCCAACATCATGAAAATTAGAGTTGAAAAAGGGATCATAACCACTGATTACAATGAAATACAGAAAATCATCAGGGAATACTTTAAGAAATTGTATTCCCCAAAATACAAAAATACAGAAGAAATGGATAAATTTCTTAACACATATGATTTACCAAAATTAACCCTGGAGGATATAAATGACCTAAACAAACCCATTACATATGCTGAAACAGAAAAGGTAATAAAAAGTCTTCCAACAAAGAAGAGCCCAGGACCTGATGGGTTCACAGCAGAATTCTACCAAATTTTCAAAGAAGAATTAATACCTCTCTTCCTCAAATTATTTCAAAAAATGGAAAAGGAGGGAATACTCCAAAACTCATTCTACAATGCCATCATCACCTGGACACCTAAACCAGGAAAGGATACATCTGAGATAGAGAATTATAGACACATTTCCATTATGAACATAGACGCAAAAATTCTTAACAAAATCTTGGCAAACTGAATTCAGCAACGTATTACAAAGACTGTTCTCCATGACCAAATGGGATTTATTCTACAGATGAAAGGCTGGTTTAACATACAAAATCAATTAATGTAATTCAGCATATCAAGAGGCTTGCAAACAAAAATCACATGATCATCTCAATTGATGCTGAAAAGGCCTTTGAGAAAGTGCAACACAGTTTCATGATAAAGACCCTGGAGAAGATAGGCATAACAGGCAAATACCTTAACATCATAAAGGCCATCTATGACAGACCAACAGCCAACATTATATTAAATGGAGAAAAATTGAAACAATTTCCTCTAGGATCTGGAACAAGACAAGGATGTCCACTCTCTCCTATTTTATTTAACATTGTGATTGAAGTCCTTGCCAGGGCAATCAGACTAGAGAAAGAAATCAAAGGGATACAGATAAGCAAAGAGGTCAAATTATCCTTATTTGTGGATGACATGATATTTTACCTAAAGGACTCCAAAACCTCCTCTAGAAGACTTTTAGACCCAATTAACTCCTTTAGCAAAGTGGCTGGATACAAAATTAACACTCAAATCAGTAGTCTTCCTTTACATGAATTTTAAGCAGGAAGAGAAGGTAATTACAGCTACAATCCCTTTCACAACAGCTCAACAGAAAATTAAATGCCTTGGAATCAGTCACACCAAAGACCCTACAGATCTCTACAATGAATATTTCAAAATATTAAAGAAAGAAATCACAGAGGATACGAAAAAGTGGAAGGACCTCCCCTGCTCATGGGTTGGGAGAATTATTTTAAAAATGGCTGTTGTACCAAAAGTAATCTATAGATTTAATGCAATTCCCATTAAAATTCCAATGACAGACTTTACAGAAATAGAAGAAATGATCCAAAAATTCATATGGAAACCCAAAAGAGCATGTATAGCCAAGACTCTCTTAAGTTGCAAAATTAGTGCTGGTGGGATCACAATCCCTAACTTTAATCTATACTACAGGGTTGTAGTAGCAAAAACAGCTTGGTACTGGCACAAAAATAGGTCTGAAGACTAGTGGAAGAGAATAGAGTACCCCAAGATACATCAATGCATTATAGCCACCTGATTTTTGACAGAGGAGCAAAGCAGGCAAATTGGAGAATGGATAGCTTTTTCAATAAATGGTGCTGGGAAACATGGATATCCACTTTCAGAAAAATGAAAAATGACCCACACCTCTCAATTTGCATGAGGGTTAAGTCAAAATGCATAAAAGACCTCAACGTGAAACCAGAGACTTTAAAATTAATAGAAGAAAAGATTGGCAATATGCTCCAACATATAGGCATAGGAAAGCATTTCCTTAATAGGACTCCAGTTGCTCAGGGAATTGCAATAAGAATAGATCAATGGGATTACGTGAAAGTAAATAGCTTCTGTATAGCAAAGGAAACAATCAACAGAGTCAAGGAAGTCCCGACTAAATGGGAAAAAATCTTCACATCCTATACCTCAGACAGAGGACTAATTTCCAGAATTTATAAAGAACTCAATAAAGCAAGAAAACAAATAACCCAATACACAAGTGGGCAAAGGACCTGAATAGACAGTTTGCAAATGAGGAAGCTGATAAGGCCATGAAACGCATGAAAAAATGCTCAATATCCCTAGCCTTTAGTGAAATGCAAATCAAAACAACTCTGAAATTCCACCTTACTCCAGTAAGAATGGACAAGATCTATAAAACAAATAACAACAAATGTTGGCAGGGCTGTGGAGAAAAAGAACCCTCTTGCACTGCTGGTGGAGTTATAAATTGGTTCAACCACTTTGGAAATCAATATGGAGGTACCTCGGAAAACTAAAAATAGATCTTCCATATGAGCCAGCTATGCCACTATTAGGAATATGCCCAAAAAGAGATGAGTCCTCATACCACAGAGACACCTGCATCTCCATGTTCAATACAGCACTTTTCACAATGGGAAGCATATGGGATCAACCAAAGTGCCTATCAACAGAAGAATGGATAAAAATATGATGGCACATATACACAATGGAATACTACTCAACAATCAAAAACAAAACAAAACAACAACAACAATAACAACAACAAAATGTCATTTGCAGCAGAATGAATGGAATTAGAGAAAATTATCTTAAGTGAGTGGACACAAACCCAAAAAGACAAATACCACATGTTCTCACTCATATGTGGGAGAGGAATCAAACTTAAAAGAATGAAAAAATCCTACATATAAATTGGAATATAATAAAGAGCTCATGTAAACTTAGCATAGGAGGGACAATTTAAGGAGTGGAAAGGAGGGAGGGATTTAGCAAAAGGAAGCAATGAAGGGAGAAGATGGGAGTGTGAGGAGGGCCAATGAGGAATGAGGAATGAAAGAGAAGTCAACCTCAAAGTAAACAGCCCAACTTTAATAGTTCAGGAAATAATTACAATAATACCAATAATACCAAAGGATGGCAATAACATAAATGGATTAGAATACCCATATGATACTGCTGAGAATGTAAAAAGATAGATCACTATAGAAAAAAGTTTAGACTTAAATCAAAATCAGGATGCACATGTATAGATAAATATTCCCCCACAAATAGAAAGGAGGCCATTGGTGGTGTGTGGGAGATGGGGGAGGAGGGGCTTGAGAGGGCAAGGGGGAATTTATGTGAGCAATGCACAATGAAATGCATATATGGAAATGTCACTATGAAATACATGTCAGAATGAAACACATTAAGTTATACACTAAAAATTTTCAATAAAAATTTTTAAAAATATAAGGAATAGAATGGAGAAGAAAATCCAAGAGCAAATAATAGGCTAAAAGTCAACTATTGCAATAATTACATTAAAGATTAATTGACTAAAATCTTTTAAAATGTACAGGTTGTCAGACTATTTTTTTAAAAAGACCACCACTTAAATATACTACTTAAATATAAAGACATACAAATTGAAATTAAAAAGATAGCCTTTAGATGCCAGAAATTTATTCTTTGCAGTTCTGGAGGATAGGAAGTCTAAAATCAAGGTACAGGCAGATTCAGTATATCATGAGACCATGTTCCCTAGTTTATGGATGGCCATCCTCTCAATGTATCCTCACATTGTGGAAGGGGTGAGTGAAGTCCTTGGGATTTGTTTTGTAGTGACACTAATCATGTTCTTGAAGATTCCACCTTTATGATCTAATTGTCTCCTAAAAAACTTTATTTATTTATTTATTTATTTATTTTTTCATTTCATCAACTTGGGAGTTAGGATTTCAATGTATGAATTTGGGGTGTAGGATGGACACAAACACAGACTATAATATATATTCAGAAAGTCCCAAACTTATGATGGTTTGACTTATGATCTTTTGACTATATGATGGGGCAAAAAGAATATGTATTCAGTGGACAACATGTTTCAAATTTGGGATTTTTATCTTTTCTGGGGTAGCAATAATCAATATGATATGCTCTTGCAGTACTGGGCAGTAAGCTGTGGCTATTCTTCAGTTATGTGATCACCAGCATAAACAATCAATACCTTATAGTGTACTGTGTTTCTGTGCTGTAATATTTAGGAGACTAGGTATAATAAATGCCTTTTCAATTTATGATATTTTCAACTTATAAAAGGTTTGTTGGGAAATATCATTGTAGATTAAGGAGTGTCTCTCTTTCTCTTTCCCTCTCTCTCCCCCCTCTTCTCCCTCCCTCCCTGTGTGTGTGTGTGTGTGTGTGTGTGTGTGTGTGTGTGTGTGTGTGTGTTCTATTTGTTCCGTTTCTTTGGAGAACTAAAACTAATACATTTATTTTCTGAATAGATGATAGAATTAGACAAAATGTCAATGCATCTAGAGAAGATTTGAATGTCACTATCAACCAGTTTGATCTGATTGATGTTCATAGAACACCAAACTCAATAAGCAGAGAATATACATGCTTTTCATGTATACTAGGAGTGTTCCCACAAATGTCCCATATGTAAGGCCATAAAAGAAGTCTCTATAAATTTCAAAGGATTGAGGTTATAGCACATATGTTCTTTGGGCTCAGAAAATTTAATTGAAAACCCATAAAATGAGATAACAGAAAACTCAAAACTACATGAAGTTAAGCAATATTTATTTGAAATATAACATGTTCAAATTTATCAAAAGGGAAATTGGAAAATGCTTTGAATGATAGTGAAAGTACAACATATGAACATCTATGAGCATTAGTAGATTGCTTAAACAGGTTGACTGTAATAATGTGTCTCATCCCTTTATGAATGCTCTTTTTACACTGTGACATTGTTTCCCCTCCCATCAAGAGGAGGAGTTATTTTCCACCTCTCATATCTTGGTTGGCTTTGTGACTTACTTTCCTTAATTGATAGAGTATAGCAGAAGTAATGTGAAACTTCTGATTCTAAATCAAGAAATTCTCTCATTTTGTTTATCACCTGAGATTGTCATGTAAAGAAGCTTAAACTCATCCCTTGAGGAGAGATGAGATATGGAGACAGACACACAGTGGTTGACCAGCACCAGCCACATGATTATGATCCTCTTAGGCAGCCAGCACCAAGTGATCGAGCACATAAATGGTCTCATGGAAGAACCATTGATCTCTGCTCAGCTAAAATTATTGGTTCCCAATGTTGTACACCAATAAAATGGTTTTATTTTCAGGTACTAAATTGTTGAATATATAACAGTAGATAATAGATACAGAAAATGATATCAAGAAGTAGGGTACTGCTATAACAAAACCTAAAATATATAACATTGTTTTTGTTCATCAATCAGTGATTGATAAAGTGGCAAATGTATAAAAAATACTGAGTGGAATGTTGGAGGTTTGAAGAATAGTGACTTGTATTACTTATTAAAATATTGACAGAACCTTCCTAAGATAAGCTGTATAATAGGGAATAAGCCAGATGAACTTATGGTTCTGGCCAGTTTAAAAAGAATACAAGACAAAAGTTTATTTAACAATTGGCTTCTGTGAGCTGCACATAAGAGGCAGGTGGATAAAAAGAGGGCTATCTATTTTGCATCATATGGTTGTGAAAGCTGGATATTGAACAAGAGAGACAGAAAAAGAATTGATGCTTTTGAATTGTGGTGCTGGAGACGGCTATTGAATATACCATGGACTGCCAAAAGAACCAACAAATCTGTGCTAGAAGTGCAATCAGAGTGCTCCTTGGAAGCAAGAATGGCCAGACTACGTCTTACATATTTCGGACATGTAGTCAGGAGAGATCAATCCCTGGAGAAGGACATCATGTTTGGGAGAGTGGCAGGTCAACAGAAAGGAGGAAAACCCTCCACCAGATGGATTGACACAGTGTCTGCAACAATGGGCTTAAACATAAATAAGATCGTTTGCCTGGCACAGAATCGGCAAGTGTTTCGATCTGCTGTACATAGGGTCTCTATGAGTTGGACTCGACTCGATGGCACCTAACAACAACTAACAACATCTATTTTGCAAGCAGAATTTAGAGGAAATAACATTCAGGTTAAGAAATAGTCTCAAAGTAAAAATCAAAGATGTGGTTGTTAGATTCTCCATTAAAACCTCAGAAATATTGGAAACCCAAGAGACCCTCTCAGCTACATGTTACTGTTGTTAGGTGCTGTCAAGTCGTGTCTGACTCATAGCAACCCTCATAGGTTTTTCAATGGCAGATTGTTTTGGGATTGCCTTGGGAGTGGGTTGCCATGTCCTTCTCCCATTTTTGGGGTGCTGCGAATCGAACTCAGGACCTCAGAGACTGCAGAGCAGCGCTCTACCAACTGAGCTAAATCCCAGCTCTCCTCAGCTACATAAAAGGGATTAAAAGAATTATAAGGAGCTATACCCATGTTGTCCTAGCATGCATTAAAAGGGAAGGATAGAAGGAGATGGAATTTTTCTAGCTCTTCATTTGGATGATAGTTACCTGGCTTAATATAACTGATAAGTTATCAAACCATACATAGTTGTACCATATATTTTATTATCTTTAATATCTCCCCCCCAAATAATACTATAGAGGTAAAGCCACATTTAGAAGCAACTAAAAATGAAAATGTACATTACTAAAATTTTCCTGGTGAACATAAAATCTCTGAGATAGAAAAGAACAAGGATATAAAATGATTATAGTATACAGTCTGTTCAGAAAGACAAAATATATAAAATTGGCAAATGTAAAAAAGTGAAGAGAGTAAATAGAATAGAAAAATATTGAAATGTATAAGAAAATCCCAGTCCTCCTTGCTTGCCAAAGATGTGGAACAGATTTTACTACTTTAAAAGTTAAATTTTTCTTTATATAAACTCTTCTGATCCCTATACCCACTGGATATTATCTTTCTTAACTAAACATGTGTATTATATAAAAGAGCAATTTTCCTCTCAGAAATTTTTTGCGTACTTTCTTAACCAGCTGAATCAAAGTTGAAGCAGTTTAAAAATAATTGCAATTCCTTCATGTCCTTTAAACAACCTTATTTGCCCAAAGTCATGGATTAAACAATATTACCTTGCAGGCTCATTTCATGATTGTAGGTGGTATTCAGTGAATGATTAAATGGCTAGTCTTGATCTCCTTTTGTCTATTTCTGAAAGACTTTGAGAATGAACTCAAAATTAAGTATTTCTTCAGTATGGTTATGCTATTATTGCTATTGATGTAAATGTTATATGATTGTTCTACTTCTTTCTCATGTAATCTTCAACCTGACTTTAAGCTCTTTTGTTCTGTTTCTTTTCTTTCCTCTTAAGAACACTTACCTTTAATCTCCAGGAAAGTGCTAGGCAGATTCAATTAAAACTCTGCATGATGACTCTTTCGATAGTTACCAGGGGACAGGTAATGTAGAAGCCACCGGAGCAGCTTATCTTAGAATTGTTAAGTAAACCTAAAAATCATATGAGTGGCTTTTATATTACACATAAGATTCAGAGTAGTTGGGATTTTGAATTGCTCTCAGAAATTATGTGCTTTAAGGGAAAACTTGTTTCAGTTTTGCGAGTAGGAGTTCATAAAAACCGGAAGTGCTGTGAGCCAAGCCTGGGGATTTGGATGCTAGTCCTTGCAAGTTCACTTACTAATTCTATGGTTAGGTGTCTTCAGTTCCTTACTTGTCAAATAATTTATGGAGCTGTTTTGAGGATTAAACAAGGTTATCTCAGAAAAGAGCATCAGAGATATGTTAAAAGCCAGTCAACTATTTGTTTAACTGAACACCTTTGATCCAGGAAGAGAAAGATTTTGAGTTTATAGGTTCAACTGACAGAGTCTTTTCATGTGTACACTTGGAGCTTGTAGATCAGGAGTACTTGAGTCAAAATAGAAGCACCTCCATCCTCCCAATCTTTATTCATGTCCGTTTCTTGGTCTGTTTGGACTGGTAGTAAAAAATACAATAGACAGGGTAGCCTATAAACAATAGAAATTTATTCATCACAGTTTTAGAGGCTGGTAAATCCAAGAGCAAACGCTGACAGATACAGCGGCTGATAAGGGCTTACTTCCTGTTCATAGATGGCCATATCCTGGCAGAGCTGCACATAAGAGGCAGGTGGATAAAGAGACCTGGAAGAGACCTGGCATGACAGAAAGGGTAAGAGAGTTCTCTGGAATGTTTTTTTTTTAAATGAAAGCACTAATTCCATCATAAAGGCTCTACCTTCATGATCTAATCACCTCCAAAAGGGTCCATCCTCAAATTCCATCACATTGGGGATTGGGTTTCAATTTATGAATTTTGAGGAGACACAACTATTCAGTCTATGGCAACTAGAGCTGAGAATTGCCTTGGATTTTTCTCTCATTCACCAATCCTATCATCCATCCAATGAATCACTGTACCTTATCTTTTGTTTTTATCCTCAGTACTGGCTGGAGGTTGAACTCATGGCCTCATACATGCTAGAGAAGCTCTCCATCACTGAGCTGCACCCCCAGCTCCTTAAAATATTTTTTTTTAAATTTTGAGACAGGATCTTGAGAAGTGGAGTAGGCTGCCTCTGGCCTTGAAACTGTGATCCTCCTGCCTCAGGTTCCCAAGTAGCTGGGATTATAGACAGGAACTGTGTCACCATGTCCAGCTTACTATGCTTTATCAACTATGCCTCTCATATCTCTGGAATGCACTCAGTATGCTTCATCTTGACTTCTGCTACCATATTTAAGCTATCATCATGTCTCCCCTCATTCCATCACATTCTCCACACTTTGAGGATGATTTAAAAATAAGTAATATTTAATAAAAATTTTAATAAAACACCAGATTGTGTAATTGTTCTACTTAAAATCTTTCAGTTCTTCTTCACCTTATCAAGGTAAGTTTCAAACTTCTTTTGTGCTTTCTGGTCTTGATCTTCTTCCAGTATCCATCACTCTCTGTTCTCCTCCATGCTTTTTTCATTAGTCTCTGGCCTGTATGGCTAGGTTGTTATGGTGTTGTGAAAGAAATTCATCTGGGAAGGGACCATGGATTGCAGAAATGAGAAAAGTTTTGTTTTTAATTTTTTACTTTTTGAATATAAGCATAGTTTGAGTGTGTACTTGGATATCTCCTATTCTATAAACCAGAATGCCTTTATCTTCTTTCTAATAACCTTAGGGCCTAAAAGGTCTAAACTACTAAATAGAGATGATGTATAATGATCAGAAATTCAGAGTACAGTAGGGATTCTCTGGCAAGAGGAAGAAATAAATGGGACGAGGGAGAGAGAAACAAGGTTGAGACATAAAGAGGGGTTGAATAAGAGTAAAGTACATAATTTTAATTATATGAAAATGCTGTTATGAAACCCATTATATTGTATAATAATAAAAAAGAATTTATGAATGTGAGAAACTTGCTTTAGAAAAATCTCAAAAAGGAAAAGAAAAAACTCAGCTTCAATATAATAATAATAATAATAATAATAATAATAATAATAATTTAAGTGCAAACCTGTAGCATTTTAAATCTAGACAAACAAAAAGTGTCAGAGACCTAAATATTATTTGTGAACAAATTATTTTGGTGTTGGCAATTCTATCTGACCTTTATCTTTTAGATATCTAAATTCTCACAAATATGCCTCAGAACTGGTACTCCAAAAAATTGTTGTTGTTGTTGTTGTTAGGTGCCTGTCCAGTGGGTCTAACTCACAGTGACCCTAAGTGCAAATCAGGCCTGACCCTGCTTAACTTCTGAGATCTGAAGAGATTGGATGCCCCAGTGTTATGGCTTCAGGCTCCAAAAACATTACCCCATTTTAACTGTTTTTCTTGTGCAGAGAAATGCCGTCATTAATTAGTACAGATTGTTATTGATACTTCCAAGAAATTTTACAACTTTTTTTTTTTTGGCAGTGTACTGCAAACTTTCAACATCAAGGCCAAGAATTTATTACTTATGTCTAACCATGTTCCCTCTCTTTATAATTTTAGTACATTTCCTCTCATTGTTTTCTTGGTCAAGATGAAGAATAGTTTGGATAATTTTTTAGTCACTGTGGCACTTGTCATTAAATTTCTTCATAGTTGCTTCTTTTCCAGATTAAAAGATCCCAGAACCAAGTTGGTTAATCTTATCTTTAGGTATCATTTTTTTTCTCTTTCTCATTATGTCTTACTTTTTTTGACCCTTTCTATCTCCTCTAAATTTCTTTATGTTCTTTTAAACTACAAAGACATATACTGGACCCAGTATTCTCTTAGGATCAGGCCATTGCCAAAAAGAAGTGGAAGGTTGGCTCCTGACTCTTGGCAAATTTTTCTACTGTTAATATATTCTGGTATCCTATTCCTCCCCTGACCCCTTCCAATAATATTATCTTCAAGAGTATTTGCTCAGTGTCTTTGTTAAGAGCCAATTTATAAAAATATCAAAAGAAATTTGGATACTTGCCTGTTCCCATCAGACACTTGGTAAGAACAGTCACCCAGTTTGGGGAGTCAGAGAAAAACAATGAAAGAAGATTTAGATTTAGATTTTTTTTTGGTGGAAGTTAGTGAGAAAGTAAGAGTCTAAGATGATCTTTTTGTCTTAGCTTAGAAATAAATACAACGAAAGAGCAATCACAATTATAGCATCAAACTTTCAATTATAGATTTAAAAATTTACTCCACTCTCTGAGTATGTTGGAAATGCACATGTATCTTTCACCTCTAAACCTGAAGGCCCTTTCTTGGTCCAGAGTGGTTCAGTGTGTTCCTTCTATTTTATTGCAAGATGGAGGCCTTAGCCTGGTTTGCCTGTCTTCTCTGGTTGACACTATTCACTTCCATAGATATTTTCTTCTTCTTAAGTCTTTTTGGATTACCCTTTTATTTTTGTGCATAAAAACATAAATACAAGCTCCTTCTGTGTTAAAGATGTAATCACCCTCACTAGAAGGAAATAAAGGAATGGTAAAACAAAATTAAAAGCAAGAAGTAGGTACATAATTTATTAAAAGCAGTCACCAGGATGAGAGTTATGTGTTGCAAAATATGTCTTCTCTCAGCTTCTAGTCCTAGTTATTAGGTAATCCAAATCTCTTGCATCTTTTCTAGCTTTATCTTTAGAAGTAATCAAGGCCCGGTTATCAACGAAAAATAGAACAGTGGGAATATTTGGCTCAAGTGACAAATATATATGTTTCTGAGGTTTCCCAATCAATTTTATTCTCTTTGATAAGCTTTTGGTCTTATCATCAGCATTCCTTAGTCTCTGTAGATGTGTAACACTGTGAGGACATTGTTTAAGGAATTCTCTTTTCTAAGTGATCCATCTGGAATTCATATAAGATCTGGAAATTCTACACTGTGATTTTTGATCAAAGTCATGGATTTTGATCATGAGTATTGACTTGAAAAAATTCTCATTTATCAGATAAAGAAAGTAAATAAAGAAAAATGAGCAGTCATAAGCTATATACTTATTGTAGGTAAGGCAAAAGTCTATTATAAATACAAGTTTTTCTCACTCATAGGGAATTACCTCATTTTCCTTTTTTACTTTCTGAAAGTTAACAGACTCAGGCAATTGGCATCTATATTTATTATTTAGAGAAAGTAAATCTCATCAGGAAAGAGAGACAGAAAGTTATTTTCCTACATATTCATTCTTAGGGCAGTTTGGCTGTTATTTTGAAACTGTAGTTTAAATTTGAAAGGTGATTCAGTGTTCTAACAAATATATTCATTATCATATTTAGATTTTTTTAAAAAAATTAAAATGTAATTGTTGTTGGTGTTGTTAGGTGCCGTCAAGTCATATCCGACTCATAGCGACCCTCATAGGGTTTTCAATGGCAGATTATTTCGTGATTGCCTTGGGAGTGGATTGCCATGTCCTTCTCCCATTTTGCGGTGCTGGGAATCGAACTTGGGACCTCAGGGACTGCAGAGCAGTGCTCTACCAACTGAGCTAAATCCCAGCCCAAAATGTAATTACTTCCACTTAAATGACGTTAGTCACTGTGCTATGACGTGTTACCCAACACTCCATTGGTATCAGCACTGATACTGTCATTGGTGGACAGTGAGGAGGGGATAGGAGAGCAGGAAGTAATACTCTAAAGAGTTGGCAGAGAAGCTTACCCTGTGTTGGATCATGTAGCAGGGTGTGTGTAATGTATTTGCTCTTCAAGATGCTCTTGCTAGAACCCTGAAGGTAATTCTTCATCTTCATCTACCCTTGTGGCTCAAACACAAATTGCCTTGTGGTGATGCTGGCCTTGTTCTTCAACCAATGAAGCCTGAGAATTTGGAACGGGAAGAGTCAGACCCTGGAATTGGAGGAGACATTAGAAATCAATTAATCCTTTATATAGAAAGTCAATTGAGACAAATTTTTTTTAAAAAAAAGGCAGATTACTTTTCCATGAAACATCACCAAGAGTCATGGAATTCTGGTCTATTGACATCTAGTCAAGGCTTAGCTTTCCTCTACTAACACACTTGAAAGTTTCACTTCTATTTACCTAATGACTAATGTGTGCATGAAGGACTAATAAAAAGTATCAATTATATTTACAAAGAAAGTACTTCCATTAATGAGTGGTTTGTTAGCACAAATATCACTTCTGAAAGGCTATCAGGATCATGTTCCTGAGCTTGATGTATAGCAAATTTATTCTTTTTCCCCCTGAATTACTGCACTATTGCTTAATGTTAGTGATTACTGTTGGTTGTTTTATTTTTATTTATTCATTTCTTTTACATTTCTGGAGATCAAACCTAGGGTCTTCTGCATTACTACATAAGCATTTTATCATGGAGCTACATCCCCAGCCCTGTCAGTTGTTTTAGATATGCACAGTTTATTTCCGTGAACGGAATTTAGGCTCATACAGTGTAAGCATTCTATCTCCTGTTTTAGACCTCCTATTGTCTAGGAATATCAGTTTGTGAAATAATGCAAAATATGAATATATTCAATAAAAGACATACTATCACATTGAAAAATGTTTGCCACTTTAGGATTTAAAAAAATCTATTGACCTTAAATTAAAATTATCTTTGTGGGTCTAGATATGTGGTTTACTGGCACAGTGTTTGCTTAGTATGTGCAAGGCCCTGGATTTGATCCCCAGAACTGAAAAAAAAATCTGGATGGTTTCTTCTGCTTAAATATCTATATATTTCTATATAGTTAATAGTGAGTGATTTATTCTCCTATCTCCTTTCATCTCAGGCCCCAAGCCCTTTTCCTTGGGGATACTCTAGTCTTTTCCATATTTACAGAAAATAAAGGGTTAAGGCCTGGCAATAGGGTCTCCCTAAGAGCCTATACATCACATGCCCTTCTGGGGTCCAAACTTATTGGATTCAGAAAGTTTTGGGCAAGTTGACAAAAATTATCTCTTGTTACTAGTCTGAATATTTCTGTGTAAAAGCTGCAATTAATCATTGAATAAACATTTTAGTTTCTTAGCCAGTGTGACTTGTTCAATTCTTCAGTTGAAGTCATATTGGATGGTAAATTAAATGGCTCCTCAAACACCAATAAGCCCTCATGCAATGCTGCTTTCAAGGGTCTGTTGACTACTTTGGCCAAGTTCAATAACATTTTCCCAAATTTCAAATCCCAGGAACATTTTCTCAGTCCCCATATTCACTTTTCTGAGACATTTGATGCAATTGACTGCTCCTTATTTTGTAACTTTCCTTGGTATCCGAGAAGCCACTCCGTTTTGGTCTCTTTCCTCACCAAATGTTATTTCTCACTTTCCTTCCCCAGCTTCTCTTATTCTGTTATCTCCTGAAAGCTGATGTTTCCCACAATCTGTTCTTTGTCTTTTCTTTGTTTATATAATAATAGACACTTACGTTTTTCTATGACTTTCACCCATATCTACATGCTGACTTGGCTGCCATATCTGTACCTCTCCCTCACAGCCCCTCTACATTTCTCCTGCATTTGATACTCAGCTTCTCAAACCTGAATGTGTTTCTCACCACACTGTTCAGTTAGCCTTCAGTGAATGTTTACATTTCTCAAGTGTATACTCTGTTCTCTGCTGAGTTTCTTTCTTTCTTGGCTTAGTTCAGGCATTCATCTTTATGTTTCACTTCCTTCTTTATTTCAACAAACTTCAAACTAAACTGCAATATATTTACTTGCCTGTCTTTTTTCTTGATAAGACTGTAAGCTTCTAGCATGTAAAAACTGTGTCTTTGTCATCTCTGTTTTCCTAGTGCCTCAAAACATCTGCTACGTTAGATGCTCCATGAACGCCTGTTGACTGAATACTACACTGTTTCTGGATGTTCATCTACTTTGGGGGGCATTCTTTTGCCCCTGTCCTTTTGCATCAAGTGTCAGTGTTATAATAGCCTATTCTTTTGCCATTTCTTTATACCTGAGAATTGAGCTCATGATCTTTGAAGTGTCAATGGCCCATATGCATATCAGTTCAGCGAGTGCTACCTAAAATCAAGTTTGACCCACAGTGAGCATCTTGCTATAAATGACCAACTTTGAAAGGTTCCACTGGGAATCTAATTAATCTCTGTGAGCAGGGACATCTTGTGCTGCTGCTTTCCAGGAAAATGCCAGATGGCTCAAAAAAACAGCAGCCTTATTTAAAATCCTTTGAGGGATATCCTGGGAAAATGCTGTGGGCAAGCATTCAAACAAGATCAGTAAGTGAAACAGTGGCGAAGAGGAGGACATCATTTAATTTACCTATCCCCAGCTGATCTTGTGCTTGCTTCTGAGCAAAGACGGATTTACCGATTAATCCTAGTTCCTAAACCGATTGCTAATTCCTTAGAGGCATCTCCAGTGAGCAGGCTACACGCAAATCTCTTAACCTTTAAAATATGTCATAGGAGATCATGCTGCTAATATAATATTTTTGTTAGAGACTAGTGGTTGGTAACAAAGTGATTCTCAAATATAAACAATCTTTGGATGATCAATGCTCAGTATTTGAGAGCTCATGAAAAGAATGGACAGCAGTGAATGGACTTATTTGGAGAAGAAGAAAGGCTCTACTATTTGCTTCCTTAAGGTTTTCATTGTACCTTCTTCAGTCTTTAATGTGACCACATCAAAGGAGCTTGGGATGTTAGAAAGAATTGGAAGCAAGACAAATTCAATTTCATGAACTGAAGTTTCTAAGAATTTTCCTGATCCTGGGTAGATCAAACCACACCAATACAATTAAGAGTCTTCCAACTTTGGGTCTGGGTTACCCTAATGGTCAATGAGAAAGTGTCCAAGACCTGTTTTCAGTGGCATAGAAAAGCAGACATACTTGCATTTTCCTGAAAATGTGGAATCAAGAATATTATCTTATCCTAAAGGTATAACCTAAACTTATAAAAATGGTATAAACTTACTAGTATGTTGTTTTTTTGTATCTTGGAGCATAAAGTGAAATGGCTTAGGTTTTCCTATAAATTGAACTTCTCCCCCATGTGAAGAGTCGAGGATGTAATCAATTCTATTTCATTGTGCTGAATGGGAGGTCAGGTTTTAATGCATTCACATTTTTTGTCTGAAAGGCAGATTTATCATGAGTTGAAGGCAGATTTGGGCAGTGATTCTGAAATGGATTCTCTTGAGTTCTTTTCCAGGAGCCTAATGCAGATGGGCAAGCTGACCCTGAGGATATATCTATGTTGTCTGGGGCCGGGTGGCTCACTGGCCATCTGTGAGTAATTATGCATAATATCGATACCTGGGAATGGGAAGCTCTTTTATTGCCAGATGTGACCATTAAAAAGAAACTATCAGAAAAACTGGTGGGGAGCCAGCTAGTTGATAAAATGATACTCTTTTCTCTGAAATACAAAAAGCTTTGAGGAAATAAATTACATTATCACAAATATAGCGAGTGGTTAATAAATCTATCAAGAATTATTGTTAGGAAGCAACATTTCCTTCATGGAAAGGTAATCAACTAATTCTTCCCCAAAGTACTGACGATGAAAAAAATTTCCTTCAGTTACTCTTTTGTTCAAGTTAGATGTGGCAGTGACTGTTCTAGCATGCATGGCTATTTGTTTCATCGATCATATCCCAAAATTGAGTTAGTTAAAAGCCATTTGATTTGCTAAACTTTTTGTTAAATAGAGTTTACTTGTATTTACATAGAAAAATGTCAGATGGGGAAAATGATGACAGAAGATGGCATCACTACAATCATCTGGAAAACGGTCTTTTGTCTCTCCTTCACTGCCTTTGGTTTCTGGGTCTTTTTAAAGTTTCTCCCTACTATGCAGCTAAAGGCATGCTACCAGTCTGCTCTGTCTCTATTATGTCCCTGCTATTAGGTCACCCATTTATGTCACTTTACACTAACGCTCAGAGTAAAGCATGAGAAAAAGAGATTTGGCTAAAATGAAATTGTTGTTGTTGTTGTTAGGTACCATTGGGTTGAGTCCGACTTATAGCGACCCTATGTACAGCAGATCAAAACACTTGCCAATTCTGCACCAGGCAAATGATCTTATTTATGTTTAAGCCCATTGTTGCAGACACTGTGTCAATCCATCTGGTGGAGGGTTTTCCTCTTTTGTGTTGACCTGCCACTCTTCCAAACATGATGTCCTTCTCCAGGGATTGTTCTCTCTGACTACATGTCCAAAATATGTAAGATGCAGTTTGGCCATTCTTGCTTCCAAGGAGCACTCTGGTTGTACTTCTTCTAAGACAGATTTGTTGATTCTTTTGGCAGTCCATGAAATTACTTTATATTTAATCTGTTAATGGTCTTTATTCTCCCATCAATAGAAACAACTTGCTCAAAATCACAAACATATAGAGTTATGAGAAAATATATTCAGAGCAAAAAATCATACCCTGTTATTTGTCTTTTACTATGAAAGTATTTGATCAAGAGACTTGTTAAATAAGAAATTATACAAATTAACATAACATTCATGTTTTGAAATTCCTTTTAGAGAAAAGCTACCTTTGAAGCTAAAGTGAAATAAAAATTTCTTTTATGTATCAAATCATTTAAAAACGATAAATGTTAAGTGTTTTATATTTTACATATGAATGACATGCAAAAAAGCTGTAAAACTTATCTCAGTAAAAAAAATAAACATACAGAAAGAATCTGCATACACGTGCACAGATACCAGTACATACACACATGTACAAACACATACAACACACACACCATACATGAAAATGCTTAAACCAAGAACAAATTTATTTCAGTGTGTAAAGGAAAACAAGTCAGTGATACAGTTTAGCGAAGACTTCACTGGAGGTGAATGTAGCTATCCAATAAGGGAGAATGATTCTTTTCAGAGTAAGAGGGCACATATATTTGTGGCAGGCGGTGTAGTCTTTTTTATGTAGCTATTGGTTCCAGTCTATTTCAGTGTTTGTTTTATATAGTTTGTTTTTAATTATTTGTTCCCAACAGATTGAGTTTTATTTTCCAGACAAAAAGTTTCTGGTTTAACTATCAGTGAATGCCCATAGACACTGCCAAATTCTCCCTTCACTTTGTGATGTAACATAATCAGTGTTGATTGTCAATCTGGATAGCTTAGATAACTTTTGAGCTGCTTGATATATTTTTGGTTTGTTTGATCTATTTTGATCCAGTTAACTAGATAGCTGTGAGTTACCATTTTAATATGTGCCATGATGCCACATATGTGTTAAGAAAGAAACTGCTGTTTTCACCCTCATCCTGCTCAGCACTTTCCTTCATTACATGTAGACAAATAAAATAGAAGCCAAGAACATCTGGAAACAATCAGTAAACAACAGTTTGGAAATTTCTGCTTCATTTAGACTTGATAGACTTCAGAAAAGCCTACTCATAGAAAAATTAAATTTACATTTAATTACATCTGGAAAATCCATATATTTTCTGTCATTAAAATCATTAATTTCTCATTTCTAGTGTCATTGTCTAAATTTTATAATAATTTTACTTTACCCCTTCTTTACTCAGAGTGTAAACATCTGGTCTCCACTAATAAGAATTTTCTTCCTAAAACTTAGAATGGGGAATCCTGTCATTCTTTACTTCATAAATCTACAAAGTCTGTTAGTGGTGTGATGAAAAATAAATCAAGCTCTCTGGTTTCAAACTCGTCACACACTGGCATCAATCTGATTTCACCTTTCTCATCTCTTCACACAACATGGAGAACAACCACATCTTTCTATTTCATTGTTAGTGTCTTTACTTCCATTCTTCTCTTTCCTTCCTCCTCTTCTCTTTCTTTTTCTGTTCTATTTCCCCTCTCCCTATTCCTTTTCTCCCTTTCCTTCTTCTGTTATTGTTATAATTTAAAAAATATTTTAATGGACTAGTCAATCTTCAAATACCACCTCTGCCATTCCTTCTTCCATTACAATAAATTGCTACTTGCTTTGGGGTTTGGTACCACTTTGTTTATATGCTTTTAGTTCTAATTCTTGACTTACAGATAGTGTCAGATTACTTTCTGCTACAGTGAGAGTTTCTTGAGCACAGTCTCCATATGTCAGTCACCATTGTATGTTACCATATGTAGTATAGTGGTCTGCACTTAAGAGGAGTACAACAAAGTTAGTAAAAGAAGAAGAAGAAAAAGAATGCATGGATAGCCCAGGATCACCTTGTTATAGAAATAAATAAAAAATGAATTACATGTCTATGACATCTCAAATTTGAAATTACTTATTCTGTTGGATGGCAGAACTATAAATGGCTATCAAGGGAAACTAAGTTTAAAAAATAGACTTGTTTTGGCAATAGATAACTAGGCTGAATGGATTGTGGTTCTGGATACAATATGCTAACTCCTATATTATTGTGCATATTACATTAAAATATAATTTATTAAGTATTTTAATACTATATTTTTATGGAATCCATATCTGTATACCCAGAGTAATCTATTGGCTCAGATTTGATAAGAATGATGTTGTTGTTGTTGTTAGGTACTGTCGAGTTGGTATCCGACTCATAGTGACCCTATGTACAACAGGTGAAGCACTATTGTCAGTGCTTCTCTGCTGTTCCTAGGGTTTTCAATGGTGGATTGATTTTTGTGAGTGGGTTGCCGGGCCCATCTCGCAAGTCTACAGGACCTGGTGTTCCCAAGCAGTTTCCCATCTAAGTACTAACCAGGCCTGACCCTGCTTAGCTTCCGAGATCTGATGGGATTCTATGCTATAAGGCTATGGCTGTTTGGGATTGCCTTGGGAATGGATTGCCACATCCTTCTCCTATTTTTGTGGTGCTGAGAATTGAACTTGGGACCTCAGAGACTGCAGAGCAGTGCTCTACTGAGCTAAATCCTGAGCTAAATCCCAGTCCCCCAAAAGGAATGATAGAGAGATGATACTCATGGTCTCAGGCAATATTTTTACTTAGGACTTCATCTCATGAGCCTAAACTTGCATTAAATTTATAGATTTCCATTGAGTGTTTTGTTTAGTTCTGGTGGTGGTTACAAAGGCACTGTTACAGGACTGGGGATATAATCAGTGGTAGAGTGCTTGCCTAGCATGCCCAAACCCCTAGATTTGATCTCTAGTACTGCCAAAAAACAAACAAACAAAAATCACTATTCTAAATTGGGGCTTTACTTGCTATTACTAAGAAAAAAAGTTGAAAGAATATGCAAAAGATGCCTGTGAGAAATAATCTTCTTATGACCATTGTGTCTTTTGCTTAGGTCTGCTGTGAGCCTGTGTTTCCTCCCAAGCTTTGGTAACTATCTTGGGTGGGAGAGAGTGACAGAGCCTCCTTCCCCACACTCCTGTCAACCCTCAGGGATCTGTTCATGTTTTGCTCTGTCAAGCATCCTCTGCGACTAATTACTACAGCTTCTCCTTGTTCCTGCTCATTCATGTGTTTGTACTAATGTTGCTGTTGTTGTTAGGTGCTGTAGAGTCTGGTCTGACTCATAGTAACACTCACAGGGTTTTCAATGGCTGATTGTTTTTCTTGGAATTGCTCTGGGAGTGGATTGCCACATTCTTTTCCATTTTTTGTGGTGCTGAGGATCAAACCCAGAGCCCCAGAGGATGTGGAGCAGCTCTCCACTAACTGAATTAAACCCCAGCTTCTTTGTACTAATGGCATGTCTTCCAATTATAGAGAGAGCTCTTTCCCTGCCATACCTAGAGTTGCTTTGCATAAAATTCATATGCAACACATAGTAGGTTTTTGCACCTGATTTCTTCATCTTTGTCATGAAAGTGGTAGCAATTGGTGTGCTTCTGTTTGGAGTTGACCTAAATTCAAAATTCAGAGAAGCAGAAGTTTGTTTTACCTCAAACTTTTTTCTTTTATTTAGATTCCTCCTAATTACCTCTCCTTTTAGTCTTATACTCTTTTTGTTCTAGAATCCTTCTCCCAGTAGACACAGTATACTGTGGCCTCCTGAGGACTCACCATGACACTGTAGTCCCAGATCTAAGTGCCATTTCCAAGCATGTGGCTTTGACAAACAGATACAAACAAAGTAGGCATCCATAGTCCAGGACACCTTTTCTTGTCAGTTGTCCTTGAAGGATGACAAGGTGCATCTGAACCTCCAAAATGCATTGGGTTCTGAGTAGCTGTGGAATGCCCACTGTTCTCCATGTTGCCTGCGTGTCACCTTGCATGGTTTAATGTTGCCTCTCTTGTTTTCCTTGTTATTATTTGGATTTCCCCATATACTTACTAGGACACCCTTCCATATATTAACCCTGGGGAAATTGTGGTAGATCTGAGAGAAATAAACTCTCAGTTATGACTAGCTATCTGTTTGTATGTGACTGCTGTCAAGCTATAATATTTAAGTTGTCAATAGTGCAGTGTTTTTATTTTATAGTTTTTATGTTTTGCATTTCACCACATGCTAGTAATTAATATATCTCTCAGATACATACAATCTATGCTGTAATTTTTTTGACTTTCTTTAGTGGTCATATTTGGGCCCTTTGTTTTACCTGTTGAAATGTGTTGTCAGTCAGCTTCTATCCAGTTCTTTCCAAACCCTGAACTTCTCCCAATTTATAGGCTGGCTCACATTTAGGACCCACTTCTTCCTCTCCATTGCCCAGTTTTCATAAAAGAGGACTTTCAAACCTTCAGTATAAATTCCAGCTGTGGCTCATAACACATTATTTGGTAGCAGTCTTCAAGTACTATTTGTATGAGATTGTTATTTATGCATAGATCTTACATAACAATGAAAGTATCAACTTGATGCAGGAAAATCCATGCCTTGTCAGTCTTTGAATTCCCTTCTGTCTCTTCCTAGTGTTTATCACAGTGGCAAACACCAGGTAGGCACATGATAAGTATTTACTATATGGAAACCAATGAGGTAATTGCAGAGTTCATTTGGAATTTCTCACCATTCAGGACATTTCTCATCATTCAGGGCATTTCTCTTAATTGGAAAAAGAAATCCTTATTTTATTTTCACTATTGATTCTCTTATACCTGGAACTTCTCACTTTTTAACTCAGTGTCTGTGTTACTGAATGTCTTTCAACTCTAGAAATCAAAAGGGCTTTGAGAATAAGAGTTACTTTATGCTTCAAGGTTAAGGGTTTGCTGAGAACCACCCATACTTTTCTTGTAAATTTTGAAAAGTGATATATTTCAGGAATGTGGACATTTGGGATATCTGATTCAATTGTTCCTTTTAAGAGTATGAATTTATTCTTTTGTTCAACATGACTAGATGAAGGCATTCCTCCCCTAAATTCTTCCAAATTATGGGTTGAGAGCATAAATAAAGTGCTTCAATTTCAAAGTCCTGGATAATTTTCTTCTCATGTTCACTTTACCCTAAATATTCAATTGTAACTTTCTAAAGTTAATGACCAAAAGACAAATAGCTCATTCCATTGCACAGATTATAGTAATAGAGCACCTAGTGGTCATATAGAAAATAAGTGGTAAATACTAATATTGATTATCTTAAGATGCTAAAGTTGCAGTAAGAATGCCATTTGAAATACTAGCTATTTATATGAAAATGTTATATGAAACAAATATGTAAACAGCTAGCGTAACTAGTGATTTTCCATCCTAAATACTGAATCAAGTTTTTATTAGGAAATGAATATTGGTTATATTACATTTTGAGGAAGTCTTTTTTTTTAAGTGATAGTGTATCAAACTTTTATGAAAAGAATGAGAATTAACTATATAAATAAATCAATTATTTTGTGAGCTGTTTAGAGTAAGTGCAAAAGTGGCTTTTCCTCCCTCTTAAATCTGGGAGACAGGAGAAGAACTTTGTAACCCACTCTTGAAATAATCCAGAAAAAAATAGCCATCTAAAACCCCATAAGAGTCATTGTGAGTTGGACCTGACTCACCCAACAACAACAAATCTGGGAAATGTATGATGATTTTGTGGGTATTGTTGTTAGGTGCTGTTGAATGGGGTCCCACTCATAGTGACCCTATGTACAACAGATGAAACACTACCCAACACTGTGCCATGCCTGGCACTATTGTCAGTGCTTCTTTGCTATTCATAGGACTTTCAGTGGTTGATTATTTTGGGGGTGGAATGATGAGTCCTTCTCCCTAGCCTACATCACCTGATATTCCCAGGTAATCTCACATCTAAGTACTAAATAGGTCTGGCCCTGCTTAGCTTCTGAGATCTAACAGGATCAGACACCAGGGTGAGGAATTAATATGGTGTTAAATCTAGATTATGAACTTTGATACTACAAAGTTGGATATAACTTTAAGGTTTTGTAATATTTTACTATCCAAGGAATTATTAGGCATCAGATAGAATGCCTGCTGATGGGGAAACCTACTTTCCATTTGCTTTATATTTTCACCTAGAAGAACTTTAACTAGTTTAGCATACTTGCATCTTCCCTACCCATTATTCATTTAAAACCTCAATAAGAAGTGAGTTTCCTAATTGATGGATGTCATCTGAGTCAAGTTTTTCTACTGAACCCTGAAAATCTACCCTTTTTTCTTTTTCTCACATTGCCCTGGGAAAGTAAGTAACCAATATTGGGTAAGTGCATTTATTCTGTGAATTCCAACTTTTCTTTGGGAGATTACCTGTAGTATAAAGCATATATGTGTGTAGGAACAAGAGAAATAGTAAGACCTTTGGCCACAGAACTAAATTCATATTGTTGTTGTTGTTGTTGTTAGGTGCCATTGAGTTGGTATCCAACTCATAGCGACCCTCTGTACAACAGGGGAAACACTATTGTCAGTGCTTCTCTGCTGTTCATAGGGTTTTCAATGGCAGATTGATTTTTGGAAGGGGGTTGCCAGGTCCTTCTCCCAAGCCTACAGCTTCTGGTGTTCCCAGGCGGTCTCCCATCCAGGTACTAACCAGGCCCGACCCTGCTTAGCTTCCGAGAT
>VMDO01010134.1:0-73053 GCA_007922755.1 Pedetes capensis
CTGGCCAAAAGAAATTCTTCAAAGAATAAAGAAATGGTAAAGAAAAGGTAGTTGGATCATGTAGAAAGAAGAGGAGACCAATGAGAGAACAGAAATATAGATGCATACGATAGATTATCCTTTTCCTCAAGAGTTTTGTAAATCATGTTTCATGACTGAAACAAATATTTTACCATTGCCTGATCCTCCAGATAATGATGTCTTAAATGGGAAGTGAAAGGGCCCTCAATGGGAGCAAGATTTCCACACTTACAGTGGTAAGATGTGGGTAGTACTGGACTGTGAGGAGTGCTTGTGTGTGTTCTAATACCCAGAGCAATCCCTACAAACTCTACAAAGAGATACATTTGAAACACTACAAAGAAATCAAGACAGACTTCTAGAAAAGTGTTTAAACATCTCATAAGCAGTGAAGAAGAGAGAAGCAGTGAACCAAGAACCAGAGAAAACAAGCAGGAAAAAGTAATAAAATGGAAGACGTAAGCTCTAAGGTATCAGTAATTACTTTAATGTATGTGGACTCGATGCACTAATTTAAAGACAGAAATTAGTAGGGTGTATGCAAAGTCTTATTTAAAGCTGATGCAGTATTTTAAAATCAACCAAGGTATTCCACCACACTAACAAACTAGAGAAGAAATATCATGGGATCATGCTAATTGATGCAGAAAAAATCAATATGACAAAAATCTAACACCATTCTTGGCTAAAATAATTCCCTCAGCAAGTTAAGAATATAAGGGGATTACCTCAACTTGGTGGAGAACATTTACAAAAAACTGTAGGTAGCATCATGGTTGATGTGACTAAATGCTTTCCCCTTAAGATAAGAAATGAAACAAGGACCTTTGCTCTCACCTCTTTTATTCAACACAACACTTTAAATTCTATTCATTCTAAAAAAGCAAGAAAAGAAGACAAAACGTGTACATGATGGTAAGGAAGAAATTTAAATATCTGTATTTGTGGCCAACATGGTTATCTATGTAAACAAATCTCAAGAAATTTATATTTAAAAACTTCTATAACTAATAAGTGATTTCAGCAAGTTTTTAGGATACAAGTGCCACAGACATTTCTACATATTAGTAAGGAACATGTGGAAATCTAAATTCAAAACACAATTCCATTTATAGTTGCTCCCCCAAATGAAATGCGGAAGCACCCACTTAACAAAACCTTCATAGAATCTATATGCTAAACATTAAAAAATGATGATGGAAGAAAGAAAAGAAGACTGAAATCAATGGAGAACCATACCATGTTGACAGATTGGAAGATTCAACATAGTAAAGATGTTAGATCTACAGGTTTAATGCAGCTCCTACCAAGATCTCAGTGAGGCTTTTTGTACATATAGATAGACGTCCAATATTTCTGTGAAAAGGCACACATCCTACAATAGTGAGAAGAATATTGACAGGGAAGAAGAAGTTGCAGAAATAATTCCACCTGACATCCAGACTTGTTATAGCTGCAGTCACCCAGGATAGTATTAAGGGAAGAAAAGGCACATGGCTACAAGGAGCAGAATAGAAAATTCAGAAATAGAATCTTCCATATAAGCCCTATTTATTTTTGACAAAGATAAAAAAGTAATTCAATGGAGGAAGAAAGGCGTTGTTAACTGGTGCTTGAACAAATGGACAGAAATTAGCTTGAGAAAGAGAACCTCAACCCAAGTCCTGTACTTTGTACAAAAATTAGCTCAAATGGATTATGGACTAAAATGTACAGCATAAAATCATAGATTTGTCAGAAAAGGCATTGGAAAAAATCTTTGGAAGATTTTGGAAGAGAAGAATACACAGGTCTTAGATTGGACACTATAAACCACATTCATAAAAGAAAAACTTGATTGAGTGGACTTCATCAACATGAAGAATTTTGCCCTTCAAAATCTTGTGTGAAGTGGATGTCAATGGCAAACTACAGATTGCTAGAAAATATTTGCAAGCCACATACTCAATAAAGGATTAGCATCTAGAATACATAATGAATTCTTACAACTCAACAGGAAAAATATAACCAGTCCCAATGCACAAAAAACATGAACAGATATTTCACTGAAAAGGATACATACATGGAAAATAAGCATACGAGAAACTATTTATAACATTGTTATCCATGAAGGAAAGGCAAATTCAGATCACAATGAACCATTCCTGTCTACCTATTAGAAAAAATAATGACAATATCAAATACCAGCAAGAATAGGAATCACTCATACATTGGTCACGGGAACCTAAGAAGATGCAGCCACTCTGGAAAAGGGTTTCACAGTTTTATTTTTAAATAAAGCTATATATGTAATCCTCTGTGTATCTGTCAGCTTGTCATGCTGTGGGGGCTTGTGTGTTGCTGTGATGCTGAAAGCTATGCCATTGGTATTTCAGGTACCAGCAGTGCCACCCATGGTGGACAGGTTTCAGCTGAGCTTCCAGACTAAGACAGACTAGGGAGAAGGACCCGGTAGCCCACTCCTGAAACACTCCTGAAACTCCTGAAATTAGCCATTGAAAACCCTAAGAATATCGGTAAAATACTCACCCTCCAGGCTGCAAGGCATTCAAAAGATGACTGAGGAAGAGTTGCCTCTTAAAGTAGAGTCGACCTCAATGATGGGAATGGAGTAAGGCCCCTGGAATCTCTGTTTACTGATGTGGCATGACTCAAAATGAGAAGAAACACAGTGGTTGCAACAATAGACTCAAACATAAAATGACTGTGTGCATGGCACAGTGTTGGGCAGTATTTATTCTGTTGTACAGAGGGTCTCTATGAGTTGGACTCAACTCCATGTCCCCTAACAACAATATATTTGCAATTACTATACAACTCAGCAACTGAACTTTTTGACAGTTATCCCACAGAAATGAAAACGTTTCCACAAAAACCTGAACGCGAATGTTAAGAGTCAATCTTCTCTCTGCCTCCTCTTCCCTCTCTTCCTTCTCTCTCTTCCCCCACCTTTCTTCCTCTCTTTTGATTAACCCCAAAGTAGGAAGAGCCCAGATATCCTTCATATGGTTTCATAAACTGTACATATGTACCATGGGATATTACTCTTCAATAAGAAGATAAACTATTGACATGTGTAAGAACTTGCATGGATTTGGATGGATTTCCAGGTAATTATGCTGAGTGAAAACTGCCAACTGAAAAGATTACTTGCTGTGTTTCCACCTATGGGCCATTTTTAAATGACAATATTTGGAAATGGATAACAAATTAGTGATTTCTAGGGGTTGGTTAGGGCTGGGATTTAGCTCAGTTGGTAGAGTGCTGCGCTGCAGTCTCTGAGGTCCTGAGTTCAATTCCCAGCACCGCAAAAATGGGAGAAGGACCTGGCAATCCACTCCCAAGTCAATCCCGAAACAGTCTGCCATTGAAAACCCTATGAGGGTCGCTATGAGTCGGATGCCAACTCGACGGCACCTAACAACAACAACAACAAAGGGTTGGTTATGGGAGGGAGATGTTTTTGGGAGGGAGTTTGGTTTTTAAATGACACAACAAGGGATCTTGTGATGATGGCAAGTTCGTATGATGGCCTTGACTGTGGTGGTGGGACCGAACTGTGATAAAATCATACAGAACTCAGTAAGCACATAGGAATGAGTGCAAGTAAAATTGTCCAAGTTCGTGGTAATGTGTTCTGACAGGAATAGAAAACTATCACAATCCTATATGGTTCTACATGAATCTAAGAATAGGCAAAGTTATCTGGTAGAATCAGCATAATGATTCCTATGTGGGTGGACAGGAGATGACCAGGAATGAGCATGGAAGAATGATGTTCTGGTGTGATGGAAGTGTTTTAAATCTCGACAGAGCCTTGGGTTCCCTAGATGTATGCATTTGTCAAAACTTATCAAACTGTACCCTGAAGTAATATCTGTGCATTTCAGAGAACGTAAATTATGCTTCAGTAAAAATGTATCTGACTATAATTTGAAAATTTGATTAAATGTATTGAATAGTTTGTAGCTAAATGAGGTCAGGTAGAATAATTTCTTTAACTCATAATGGATTTTGAAATAAAATTTTAATGCTTTCACTCAATTTGGAATATTTGTGTAGTATTTTTATATCACCAACATTAAAATATAAATGAGAAAGAGATGGTGGTAAGACCAAACACTGGCTTGCAGATGAATTATGGTTCTTCAGCTTGTTGGTGCTTGGTTTGTAGGAAGTTTCTTGGGCTCTGTGAGCCTCAGTTTTTGCGTTGGCCTAAGGGGATATTAGGGCAGACTTTGCAAGTTGCTTGTGAAGGTAAATGAGAATGTGTGTAAAGCACTTAGGGCTGGGATTTAGCTCAGTTGGTAGAGCGCTGCTCTGCAGTCTCTGAGGTCCCAAGTTTGATTCCGAACACACAAAATTCCCACAAAAAATGGGAGAAGCATGTGGCAATCCACTCCCAAGGCAATCCAGAAACAATCAGCCGTTGAAAACCCTAGGAGGGTCACTATGAGTCAGATGTGACTCGACTCGACAGCACCTAACAACAACAACATAAACCACTTAGAATACAATAGGGATCCAATAAATTTGTTGGCTCTTTTTATTTCAAATCACAGATATCTATGATCTTATTTATGTTATGGCATGCAAATTAGTCTTAATTCAATAAAAATCTAATGGAAAACTAGAGCTGAATAGAGAGCTGGGTGCGGTGGTGCCTGCCTGTAATCCAGCAGCTGGGGAGGTGGTGGCAGGAGGATCACAGGTTCCTGGCTATTGACACCTTGGGTAGCTTAGTGAGACCCTGTCTCAATTTAAAATATTCTGCCAGGCACAGTGGTGCATGCCTGTAATCCCAGTGGCTCGGGAGACAGAGACAGGAGGATCGCAAGTTCGAGCCCAAAGGCAGTCTGTGTAACTTAGTGAGACCCTGTCTCAAAACAAAGCAAAAAAAAGTAACAGAAATGGGCTGGGGCTCAGCACAGTGGTCCAGCAATTGCAAGGCATGCAGGTGTGACGCCCTGGGTTCAACCCCTAGTACAGTGAAAAAAAATAAAATATTAAACTAAGGACTGAGGGTGCAGCTCACTGGTAGAGCACTTGGAAAGTACGGGCAAGGACCTCGGTTCAACCCCTTACTCCTGAAACTAAAAAGACGTGACCAGAGCTCTTAACTTTCGGATTATATTTACCTCCCATCTTAAAATGCCAATTAATAGTAGGGATATCTTATGGTCAGCCAGCAATGTATCTGCATAGCCTATGGGATTCCTCCTCAATCCTTCTGGGGGGCTGCAAGTTATAATGAAACCAGAGTGTCAGGGGAGACGCCTCCAGTACTCAGAGATGAAAACGGGCAGGGTCAAAGGCACTGCTGAGCAGCAAAAACCTGGGCACGGGGTGCGGATAGGAGTCAGTGGGACATTGCAGCCACTGTTATAGGACTTGCTAGAAACAACTGTGGTCATTTTGGCCACAGCCTTTTATGTGTGAAAGAAAGAGCTGATTTTTGCTGTCTGCATGGCCCAGTGTGGGAGCCGTCACGCCTTTGGTCCTCAACTGTGACCTCAGGGCAGCTTCAGCCTGAACGTGGCCACAAGCGATGGGGAAATCAGGGACCAAGGAACCCCCTTCTCTGCCACATCACTGTGTAGTCCGCAGACAGGAATGACTTGCTGATTTTAATGAATAACGTATACTTTATGGCAACTGTGTAGGAATATATGCTGTTGTTGTTAGGTGCCATCGAGTCGAGTCCGACTGATAGCAACCCTATGTACAGCAGATCGAAACACTTCCCGATTCTGTGCCAGGCACATGATCTGATTTATGTTTAAGCCCATTGTTGCAGACACTGTGTCAATCCATCTGGTAGAGGGTTTTCCTCTTTTGCGTTGACCTGCTACTCTCCCAAACATGATCTCTTTCTCTAGGGATTCATCAATCTTTTCTCCATTTATTGTGAAGTTGCATACTGACCCAGTTGTAAGGATTTTTGTTTTGTTGATGTTTAGTTGCAATCTATATTGAAGACTATGATCTTTGATCTTCATCAGTAAATGTTTCAAATCCTCTTCACTTTCAGCAAGCAGAGTTGTGTCATCTGCATCTAGTTGTTTCGGGAGTGGTTTGCCAGTGCCTAGTCTGTCTTAGTCTGGAAGCTCAGCTGAAACCTGTCCACCATGGGTGACCCTGCTGGTATCTGAGATACTGGTGGCATAGCTTTCAGCCTCCTCACAACACACAAGCCCCCACAGTGCGGCAAACTGACAGACGTGTGGGGGGTAGGAATATATATACACGTGTCTAAAATACCCGACTTGTGCAGCTGGTCTCTGTCACATCCCTACGGAGAGCTGCAGCCTTCAGGAATGCCTTGGACTCTGCCGAGACGCCCACTGCCCACTTGAAGACTTCGCTGCCCCGTATGGAAATTCATTTGCAAACTCCATGCTTTGCCGTGCCCACGTGGACGCTCAATAAGTGCACTGAGGTGGAGAGTGGAAATGGAAGCGCTAGGGTGGAGGAGTTTGCCCTCCGTGTGAAATTAAGACTATAAAAGAGTAAACAATGGCTATTTCTTGTAGCATTAATTATCCACAGAAGGAAGCGTCGGCAGCGGCTGCATCTGTGGTCCATCTCCGCATTGGTTCCGAGACTTCAGTCAGCGTAGCTCACAGTTAGTGAAAGAAAAATTGTTCAGGCTACATGAGAGGAGCATAAATATTATGTGTCACTTGGTATCATAATTAACTTCATGCTTCAAATAGTTTTTTCATGTCTGCCTTCACAATAGGTAATATAATTTACCGTTAATAGGATTAAAATGTCTTTTTTTAAAAAAATAAAACAGGTAAATACTTCAGCGGTTTAAACTGTTTTCTATTTGTTTTGTACTGATACATATTTTACCGCAGGCAATCTCTTTATGCCCTGCAGAAGAAAATAATGAGGAAAATTGGAGATAATTTATGCGGCCCAGAAGCTAAGGCTTTTTACGATTATTATTTTTGCTTTTGCTCAATAATGAAGCGGCCCCTTTCCATGAAGCGCCAGGAAGAAAACATTCTGACTTGCTAACTGCTGCACAATTTTAAAGATCGAAGGTAGAGTTGGAAAGAAAAAAAAAAAACAACCCTCATTTCATGAAGACAGGTAGTTTAGCTTGGAGAATAAATGCTAGCGGTTCAGAACCACCAAACAGAAGCGTGCCCAAGTTCCGGCTGCTTTTCGAACCTGATAATTAAGGGAAGGGGAGGCCACTTTGATTTTTTTTAAAAGGCCGTTCCATTTTCTCTCTCCGGTAGCACGCTCAACACACTGTCACGCAGGCTGACACAAACCCGTGCAGGTTAGGAAACTCATTACAACTCTGAACCTGGGCAATGTTCAAACAGGTCAGAAATGAAAACCCATAACCTATGTCATGGTATCTCCTGGGCACCAAGATTTCATTCGATCTGTAAAGAATGCAGCGTTGTTTGACTAGGCAGACATTGGAGTGGAAGATACCACACACCGTACTGGACACAAATACCTGAAGCCTCCTTTGAGAGCCAGGGAACGGTGTGCCTGGCCAGGGGTAGGGGCCAAGGCTTTAAAGGACAGATCCAGAGAGAGCTGAACCCATTCCCCAAAACAGTGCCCTGGTGAAGAGGATTTGAAATATTTACTGATGAAGATCAAACAACATAGCCGTCAGTATGAACTGCATCTCAACATCAAGAACACAAACATCCTTACAACTAGGTCTGTGTGCAACTTCATGATAAATGGAGAAAAGATCGAGGTTGTCCAAGATTTTGCTTTACTTGGTTCTACAATCAACACCCATGGAAGCAGCAATCAAGAAATCAAAAGATGCATTGCATTGGGAAAGCTGTTCTAAAGACCTCTCTAAAGTATTGAAAAGTAAAGATGTCACGTTGAAGACAAAGGTGCATCTGACTCACCCCATGTTATTTTCAGTAGCATCACATGGTTATGAAAGCTGGACATTGAATAAGGGAGACAGGAAAAGAATTGATGCTTTTGAATTATCAGGGATACACTCATTTGTTCTCCTCCTGTAGAAGAGGAACTGAATGCTAGGACTGTTTGGCGACTCGATCAAGATCAGCTGGCTGTCCAGCAGCAGTGCCAAGCACAGATCCTAGTCTGCCGATGTCCCTAAACTGCTCTTCCCATCCCAGGGTACCGCGTCCAGGGGCCTCTTTGGAAGCTAGCTCCTCTTCCCAGTCATTACCGCCAAGCGGAATTTGGCACCGGCCCTTGGACGTGCTCGCTTGCTGCCGATCTATCTATTGACGTTTCATTAGGGAGCCATGGGCATTTGCCAAGGATGAATGAGTTCATTAGCGCCGAGACTAATAAACTTTAAAAAGTTAATAATGTGAATATGTTTGATTTGGAATTATGCGCACAGGCATTAGAAGTCACACAGAAATGGCTTGTTCATGGGCCCAGATTTTTCAATAATTTCACTGGTGTGACAAACTTAGATTTCCTCAGAACTCAGGATCACACTCTTTCTCAAGAAATACATACACATCACTCCCTTCTTGGTGGCGCCTTCCCCAATTGGCACACTACAATTACCAACAAAAGTAAATAATGATAGCAAAGCAATGAGTTCTATTTTGACTGTGCTGTTCTCTCCCCATGGCTTGGCTTATCTCCCTACTGGTTTCTAGCCTTTGTGCTGTCTACTGACTGACTTAGTGAGGGCATGAGGGTGAGTGGAGTGAGACTTCATCGATCAGTAGGAACCTCTATAGCTGTTGTTGTTAGGTGCTGTTGAGTGGTATCTGACTCATATCGACCCTATGTACAACAGAAAGAAACGGTTCCTGATTCTGTACCAGGCACACAATCTTTCTTATGTTTAAGCCCATTGTTGAGAGTCACTTTTTTTAAGAGAGTGTGGTTCTTGACTACTAAGAAATTGCTATACTAGAGGAAGCTAAGGGAGAATGATGAGAAAGAGTGGACACCCCAAGAGGGTGACTGAGGATGGCTGCGGTGAAGACGAGGCAGGCAAGGGGGAGCGGCTGCCTGAAGAGTCAGCGAGTAAACGAGGAGATGCAACTCACAGGGGCTGGAGCAGGTTGGACTTCCAGCCTAACGAGGTCTCCTGACATTGTCCCCATCACTTAAAAAAATGAATTCACATGCACGGACTGTGGTTCCGTATGCCATTTCCATACACACGGATGGCATGCGTTGGTCACCTTCAACCTCTTGGCCTCCCCTCTCCTCCCTTCCAGTCTCTCAGTCCCTGGCGTACATTCAGGTAGATTTCGTTACTTTTATTCTTTTAACGTCCACATGTGAGTGATACTTACCTTTCTGTATCTGGCTTGCTTTCAAGCTACGGGGTGGTTCTGCTTGGGTGTGAAGTGGGAGGGCCCTGGCTCCCAGTTGAACTTGAGCTCCCCTGTGGGGCACGAGTTTAGTCTCCTCACTGCTGTGAGCCTCAGTTTGCTCATCTGCAGGATGAGGAGAAGGTCAGCCCCCTGCTCAGAGTGAGGAGTTGAGCAGATTAAAAGAGAGAATCTCTCTAGGGCGTAAGCCCTCAGGACACGCTCTGGGGAAACACTCACAAAATTGCTCCCATCATTACTGTCACAGCTCTCGGGAGCCTCTTGATTGGTCCACATCCCCACCTTTGCCCACTGCCCAGCTTCCTGGGCGACTTTTCTATTGTCCCTTTTCTGCCAGTTGCTTCGTCTGCTAATTACAAAAGTCCTCACATACTAACTGGGACAGGCAGGTAGGTGACATGTGCTGTGGATGCGTAGCCAGAGCTCCGTGGGTGAGCCCCACTCGCTCCTCACTCACGCGCTCATTCGTTGAGCCTTGCAGCACTGGCTGAATGCCTGCTGTGTCTCCTCTCTGTCCCTGCTCCCTACGTCAAGGAGCCCCCTGCTAGCCACACTTCCCCGGCTCTAGGGAACTCTGCTGTGCACTAAATGGATTTACTGCTGCTGCTGATCATTCCCACCAGTCCTCCCTCCCCTGTTGTGGGGAGGGGCTGAGAGCTGAGATGACTGGTGGGGGGGGGGCCTTTTCCTCTGTCCTGCGCTGCTGGTCAGTGACTGCATCGCCCCGTGTGCAGCCCTTTCTCCACTGTCCTGCACGCCTGCATTGGCTTTGGGAAACTGCCGTCCACTTTCTGTCTCTCTTAACTGACAGGGATGGTCCCTTACTTTAGGGTTCCACCTCCCCCACTTGTTTCCATTGATCCCACCCCTCTCTAAGTCACCTCCTAGTCCAGCTGTTTCCATCTGCACTCCTTAGGTCCCCGAGAGCTCAGCCCTCAGAAGGGGTGATGCAGTCCTCAGGGGACCCCAGTTAGATCCCAAGGGAGAGGCCGTTAGAGAGAGGGAAGCCTCTCCAGCTTCTGGTCCCTCCCTGTGACCACTTCCTCTCAAGCATGGGCTCCTGCCATTGTGAGGCCTCTGTCAGGGAGGCCATCGTTAGAGCTGAGCTGACACCAGCCCCATGCCCTTGAACCTCCGAAACCGTGAGCTAAGTAAGCCCCTTTTCCTTATAAAAATCCAGCCTCAGGAAAGTTGCTCCAGTGATGGCAGATGGTCGGATGTGCCTTCCACTTTCGGCCAGACCCTCGGGTGTCCTCAGCACTCCAGCCCCATTCTGCATGTCCCTCTTTTGGTGAAACTTTTCCTGGTCTTCCTCTGATAAATTCTGTGCATCGGCCACATCTGAACTCGGATTGTGCCTTCTCTCCGACCTGTCTCCCTGCACCGACAGCTCACGGGGCCTCTGGGAACTCGCGGGTGTCACCTGTAGCTTACACTGGCAATCAGCCAAGAAGGCCTGGTGTCATCAGCTCTTACCTTCCATCTTGACTCCGCTGTTGCCTTCACTTTCACATGTTCCCATCGCTGACTCTGTGACAGGACAGTGAGCTCAGGGCTCTGTGTGCTCTGGTCATGAGATGCTTTGCCCATGTGCAATGGCTATGCAACATCTGCCCCCTGTGCTCCTAGGGTCACCCGGACTCAACAACCAACACGAAGGCACAGCTCCTGCCCTGCGCACTATAAATTTAGAAGGTGGACAGGCACTGGATGGTCAATAACTGTGCAGTGAGGTGACCGTGTTGATATGATATGAAAGCATAAAAAGGGACCCTAACCTAGTCTTTGGGAGAAGGACCTGGCAACCCCCTCCCAAAAATCAATCTGCCATTGAAAACCCTATGAACAGCAGAGAAGCTCTGAAAATAGTGTTTCCTCTGTTGTACAGAGGGTCGCTATGAGTCAGATACAGACTCGACGGCACCTAACAACAACAACAACAACCTAGTCTTGTCTGCAGCTTTAGCCCTACAGCATCAGATCCCATCAGATCTCAGAAACTAAGCAGGGTTGGGCCTGGTTAGTACTTGGATGGGAGAACATCTGGGAACACCAGGTGCTGCAGGCTTGAGAAGGACCCAGCAACCCACTCCCAAAAATCAATCCGCCATTGAAAACCCTATGAATAGCAGAGAAGCACTGACAATAGTGTTTCGCCTGTTGTATATAGGGTCGCTATGAGTCGGATACCGACTCGATGGCACCTAACAACATCAACAACCTAGTCTTAAGAAAATAACACAGAAGGGACCCAAGGCATAAGGAGGAAAGGGGAGAAAGGAGGCTTCCAGGCAGGCACCAGCCCTGTGAAGGCCAAGAGGTGAGAGCAAAGATCAGGGTGTGTGTGAGGAGCTGCGAAGAGGACAGGCTGGAGCCCAGCTGCAGGGATACCTGCCCAGGTCGCGGGGGACCAGTGTGGCTGAGTGAGGGCAATGGAACCCCTGGGAGGCTATGGCCAGGACAGGGAGTAACAGTACTTGCACTAGGGCGACAAGCTAGGCTGCATGGGGAAAACCACATTTGGGGATGAGGATGGAAGGAGAGGCCGTTACAATGTTCTCTGGGGTGGAACCTAAAGACGACAGTGCCCCGGTAGGATCACGCGCCATGATGGAGTCAGGAGACATGGGGAGCGGGGGCAGAAATGGGGCTGAGTGTGCAGAAGGCTGAGTGATCGACCTGTGGGCGTGGAAAGAGGGCTTGGAAGGGAACCTGAAGTCTGCTGCTTGGGCAACCGTGCAGAAGTGCCACGCGATGAGATACAGCACTTTGGGGAAGAACACTGAGTTTGGGTTTGGGGCAGGGTGAATTTGTGGGACCTGGGAGACTTCCAAATGCAGATAACCAGCAGACAGATGGATAAACGCGTCTGAAGCCCATCAGAGAGGGTGGAACTAGAATTCATCATCCCAGATTAAATGATGTAGAAAATGTCACTGTGTTAACAGCTGGCCCCATAAGACTCCTGAGCAAGGCACGGGTTTATGTAGGAGGATTCTGCACCGGGCCTGGTGGGCTCTATGCTCAGGGCTGTTGCACACACTGTGGGGAGGCCACAGGCAGTGACCCCTCCCAGGGTCTCCACGTCCAATGACTTAGCTCTTCTGGACTCTGGGGAGACACTCATGGAGGGCGGTGCCTCGGACCCAGAGGGCATGGGGTGGCACGAGGCCATCAGAGCAACAGTGGCCAGGAAGCAGGAAGGAGACAAGGGCGCTGGGCTCAGGACGCCCCCGTTGTGGGAAGTCAGGGCTGGGTCTGCAGGTGTCAGGGGCCAGGCGCTGTGGGCTAAGCCCAACGCGATGAGCACCAGGGCAGATTCCCCGCCTTGTGGGCCCTGCCCTGCGTGGAGTTGCACACATTGCTGAGTCACAGGCGTTCACATCTAGCAGCACAGGATGACCCGGTTACCAGGGTCTCTGTGGCCAGCGTCAGGCGCTGCTCCCCGCTATCCCTGGGCACTTCCTCCAAAGTCTTGCAGGGTTGCAGCTAAGGCTGTGTGCTGAGCTCTCGCAGGCCATTGGGGGAGTCCCCATTTTCATGCCGGCTGTCAGAAGTGCCAGAGGTGCTCAGCCAGAGGTGCCCTCAGCTCTGCCGGCTGGCTTAGGGCGGAGCCACATCATCTCTGGTGACCTGGGAACTCAGTGCTGGCGCTCATCTGTTTCCAGGCTGCTGCCTCTGACTCTGAGGCAACATAACACAGTGGCAGGAAATGCCTGTCACCTGTCACATCATCAGATCAGAGAGCCGCCTTCCCACCACATTGCCATGTCCTGCTCCGCTCCCGGGTCTGGGGGGTGGCTTAGACCTCTTCCTCTCAGAGAAGGCGGAACATAATTGGCAATAAACAGCCCAGGAATCCTGTGTCTGATGGGGTCTGGTGGGGATCTTGTGTCTGGTGGGGATCCTGTGTCTGGTAGGGATCCTGTGACCTGGGGGTGGGGGTGGGGTGGGGTAAAAGGTCAAGAAGCAAACAAAGGAGGAGCAGGCAGAGTCCCGGAGGGCAGCATGGAGGAGGAGGCCCTCCAGGGTTAATGGAAGGGGCTAAGTGGGTTTCCCTGTGGTGGAGCCTTCTGGAGGCAAAGACAGCGGGGAGGGAGGAGGGAGTGAGAGTGAATTCACTCGTGGGTAGTGACTGGAGTGCAGGGGGCTGGGAGCCAGGGTGTGGGGAGGGAGCTGCAGAGCCCCCTTGGCCAGGAGGGGTGAGGGCAGGTGGCGGCCGGGTCTGAGGTGAGGGTAGCATGGTGGAGGGCGGCAGGCAGCCTGAACTGAAGGGCAGAAGGGGAGACACAGGAAAGGGCCCACAGCCTGGCCACCTCCCAGGCCTCGGAGGCATGGAGGACAGTGGATCCTTGCTCTGTGGGGCTCGCCTTTGGGAATTCACCTCCTTGGTAAAATTTATTTGCAACCTCAGGTCGACACTCCCTTTTGCAGAGCGGTGCAGAGAGGCGGAGAACTGAGTCAGCCGGGGTCAAACAGGGCGACACGCTGCCTCCTCGTTTGAGCTCAGACTGCAGAACTGTCTTTTGTGGCCTGAGCAGGCCCCACGTTTGTGCTTTCTGCTGGTGATTTCTCTCTTTAAAGGAGCCCCCCAGCACCATGCTGAAGCGCCGGCCACTACTCACAGGCACAGAAAGGCTACCATGTGGCCGCAGAGAAGATGCACGTGTGAAACATCAGCTTCGCGGACACAAGGGTTACAGGGCCACAGGCCACCGGCTCAGTGCTAACAAACCAGCAGTGTGGAGCACACACCTCGATTCTGTCTGTAGACAGACACGGACTCGCCAATGCCACACACCGACCACCCTCGGGAACCTGAGCCTGCACCCCTGGGAGCCGTGTGCAGTGTCAATCAACACAGTGCCCACGGAGACTTCGCAGACACATGCGTAGACTTTGTAGAACCTATGGATAATAAGCACCCAGTGCGTTTGGTGAGCTCCCCGGTACTGTCCGGCACGTTCCACAGACTGCTGCCTAAGAAGTAGTTTGGCCAGTGGCAGAGTGTAGCATAGAATGTGTGCCCACGGGGCCTGCCAGCTTGGAACGATGGGCAGAAAAGCCTGGTAGAACTGAAAAGCGACGAGAAGGGAGCCTAGGGGTTCTTGGCAGGGGCCAGGCTTGACCGACCACCAGGCTTTGAGCCCCTGTCACTCACGCCCTTGGTCACTCTCTTGGGACCCGATTCCTCTGCTGGAACTCGGGCAGGAGGCAGCACTGTCTTGTATGGTTGGGGCAGAGATTCTGAGATGAGAGGCAGGCAGATGTGTAGCTCAGGGTGACTATGCAGAGGACTTGGAAAGGGACCAGGGTCTGGAGACAGTGGGTTCGGGGAGAAAGGAAAGATGGGGTCTGGATTTCTGGGGCGGGGGGAAGCCCAGGTTAACGGTGTGGGAAGGAGCTGAGCCCAGAGCAAATGCTCAGCAGAAGATTGTTGTTGTTGTTAGGTGCCATCCAGTCGAGTCCGACTCATAGCAACCCTCAGGGTTTCCAATGGCTGGCTGTTTCAGGATTACCTTGGGAGTGGGTTGCCACGTCCTTCTCCCATTTTGCGGTGTTGGGAATTGAACTCAGGACCTCAGAGACTGCAGAGCAGCGCTCTACCAACTGAGCTAAATCCCAGCCCCCAGCGGAAGATGGAGACCGTGTAATCAGCTCCTGACTTGTTTTCCTTGCATCTTATGTTGTTGTTGTTGTTGCTGCTGTTGTTGTTGTTAGCTGCCATCAAGTCGAATCCAACTCATAGTGACCCTCATAGAGTTTTCAATGGCTGATTGTTTTGGCGATTGTTTCAGAAGTGGGCTGCCACATCCTTCTTTTATTTTTTGCAGTGCGGGGGCCAGGAAACCAATGGGCAGATGAGACGGTGAGCTCTTAAAACTCACTTTCACAAAAGTCGTGTAAAGAGGCCCGTGCCCTGGCTTCGCTTCCCTGAGAGATGGTATTGAATAAAGGACCATGACTTTCTGCTATGTCCTGAATCTTATCTTCCCTACCTGGAGACACTGTTGTACCTGGGAATCAGGAACATCAACTTTCTATTGATCCATTGCCAATGAAGAAAATGAAGGGCATCATTTCCTTCCGTATTGACCAGCAGCTCTCCCAAATAAAACAATTTATTCTGCAATTGACTATGTGCTCAGCACCTAATCAGGTTGTAATGTGATCAGGGGTGGACAAAAGCGTTCGTTTCATTGGATTCTTCCTTGTGGAAATGTAATTTGATGGGAGCAGCACAAATGTTTGGTAGAAATATGCGGCCGGTTTCACTACAGTATTTAAAGAAAGCATTTTCTTTTCATATTGTCTGGGATCCTTGTTCTAACTTCAGGAAACCCCTGAACCAAAGCTTACCTCCTCTGCAGAAGCAACCAACTCCTCAGGGTCTACCAAGGCTAAACCCAGCTCTCCTCAACCACTGAATTCCACACATTCGCTCTGTTTAACAATACAGCCTCAGGAGGGCTACTAAACTGTGACGCCACGGCCAGGGCCTCAGGTACTCATGAAGCTGCCTGAGCACCTGACTCCTGCTGAAGTCCTGACTCAGGAGCTGTCTGGGTCCTGAGGACCGGCGTCTCAGCAACCCTGAGGGGCTATTGGGATTCTTACTGAGATTATGCATCTGGGAGCATGGTCTCAGAGAGGGACCTCATGTCTTCTCTGCTGCAAATCCCCCAGTGACTTCCGGTGTCTGGCTCACACAGGAGCCCCATTAACACTTGTGGAAAGATCAAAAGGGAATGATCGAACAGCAAGCTTGCAACAAAATCAGCCAAGGAGCCTGGGCCAGAGGAGGCACAACCTCTTTGGTCGTTTCCCTTTCATGTGTGGTCTCTGCTTTACCATGTTCATGGCCCGGCATGCACACGTGTGGTGCATGTGTGTGTGTGCACATGTGGAAGTCTGTGCACAAAGACCAGTGGGGTTGGCAGAGTCACAGAGGCAGAAATCGGATTTGGCCTCCTTGGCAACCCCAGAATCACTGAATTTGCTGTTTTCCCCTTCTATTTTTTAATTCAGTTGGGGGCCCTTATGCAATAAACACAGTTACAAGGTTTCAAACCTCAGCACTTGACGTGTCAATTCGTAATTTTCCATGATCAGCACTTTCCCGAGAATAACGTTTGTGGGCTTCGCAGTGTGGCTGGGAGATAATTTGCATACTTAGTTCTGCTGCCTAATAGGCTGGGGTCCTGGAGCAGTTCTACAGGGCCTGCCTCCTGGCGGGAAGGGGGAACAGGGACGTGGGGTGCATGGCACAGCATGGGGACCTGGCGGGAAGCCAGAAAATGTACTTGCCAGGGGGGGAGGAAGTTGGTTTCCTTTCAAGACAGCTTTGGATAAAACGTCTCCTTGGGCTATACAGGGAGGCTGCGGAGACGCCAGCTCCTCCCCAGCGCTGTGTGAGCTGTAAACACTGGGCTGCGAGGAATCCTGCGCCATGGACAGGGAGGGAGTGGGGGTGCGGCAGCGGGAAGAGACCATGGCGTGGGTGTTCTTCTCTTCTGCCCTTTTCTACCTAGCACAAGGCCGATCCCAGCTGTGCGTTTCTGGCTTCATGGATGGAGCTGTGGTGGTCCTATGTTGGTATTTCTTACAAGGTGTGGAGGTCTCGGCTCCTTACAGGATGTGTTTTGTACTGTGAAATATGAGTCCAGTCAGAGAAGCCAAGAACAAGAGTGCTGAGTAGTTGGGGAGACCCCTCGGGAGCCCCGGCATTGCTATCATCATCGATGACCGCACAGCACACCTCACCCAGGGGGAATCCGCTGGTTGAGGGTAAACACCACTGCTCATTCGCATGGGAACCCAGTGGTCACATAGGTCCTGGGAGCCGCCGGGCAATGAGGCCGTGTCTGCCCTGAGGGAGTCTCAGCCTGGCTCTGAGGTGGCTGCCCACAGGCTCTCCCCGCCCAGCTCCTTTCAGGCCGTTAGGAAGGTGTACCGTGAAGACCCAAGGGTAGAAGGTGCCCTACAATGGTAAACAACTCCGTGTTGCGTCTAAAAGACTTGTGTCCAAGAGAGCTTCCTGTCTCAGCCTGAGTGGGGGCTCTTTGTGTTGCGAGGAGCACTGATGCGGGGCAGTGGCCTTGGTTGTCAGGATCCTGGGATTCCTCCTGAAACCCACGGAGGCGGGGCCTGGGGTTGTGTGGCCGTACCTGTCCTTTCCATCCTGGCCGGACCCTGGGCATCTCCCACTCTCCTGCCTGTACAGATGGCGTCTGCTCTCCCTTGGTCACCTAATGGGAGATGGGACCCCTCACTGCTCCCAAGCCTCCCATGCCTCAGTCCGGACTAGCACAGAGAGATGGATGTGACCCTCTCAGGCCTACGGGGAACACATTTCTGACTGGCTTCTCTGCCTCCGTTTGGTCAGGAGCCCCTGGCACCTGTCCGCATGGCTGGTGCCTGGCCATGCTTAAACGTGGCCACTTCCACTGTGACCATGTGGAAGGCCAGAGGGCAGTGCCTAGAGGAGGGTCTGGGTGAAAGGCAACATGGGTGCCCTGTGGTGAGAATTCAAGGAGATTGGTAATGAAGTGGCCAGGTGGTTTTAGAAACCTCAATGAGTGTGTCCATTCCAGAGATCGATAACCACTGATCCAGCCAAATCGTTTGACTTGCAAACTTTCAGACATGTGTCTTTAATTTACAGCATTATCCCTGCCTTTAGTTTACCTTTAGTCTTCATGATTCTTACGTATTTCACCTACAGAGAAATTACAAAGAGGCAGATGTGGAAGTTAGAAGAAAACTAAACATTTTTCTGAGAGCATCCAATCCCATTGCTAATAAATTTGCTGTCTGTGCCCATATATAATGGTTTGTGGCTAAAATATTCATCGATTAGACACAAGCCAGGGCAGCATTGGCAGATTCGGTCCGTTCTTCCTAATCATCTCTCTCATTTTCTCTTCTCTTCATGTACCTCTCTTGCCCGGCAATGGACAGGCCTGTGAGGAGAGGGTTCGTTGTTTAAGGGAGTCCAAGGACATCTAAGTAGGAATGATGGGATGGAATTCAGCAAGGGACAATTTATGCTGAATTATAAGAGAAATTTCCTAACAGCGAGATCTATTAGACCGGAGAATAGGCTCCCGGGGGAAGTAAGTGCCATTGCCGGAGTCATTTAGACGCTGGCTCAGGTCCATAAGTAAAAATAAATTTGGTTGTCTCATTTTATTCCCCATTTGTGTGGACTCTGCATCACCACTGAAAAGTTAGTGAGAAATACAGTTGAGTCATTGCTGAAGGGAGGCCTGCAAACTTGGAAACTATGTGTCCCCTCAGTTTTTGAGGTATGCTTTTTGATGGCTGTATTGTATCCCTTAGAAAGCAAACTCCCCCCCCCCCCATACACCTAATTTTAGGTTGTTTTCGCAGGAGTTCAGAGAGTCAGGAGTTTCCAGACTGTACTTCTCACATGGTACCTGAAGGTCAGTTCATAACAATTGGCCAACCCAGGGTGCAGTAGAACTCTGAAGCACAGGTCAGGACCTGGGTCCCAATGTCCCATCCAAAGCAGTGCCACTCCAGAGGCATTCTGCTGATCTCACTGAAGGCCATAGAGAGCTCTACCTCATCTCTTTAAAATTGGTACAGATCATATGCCTAAAAATTTGGTTCTGAAAACATTGGAATTAATATCATCCATTTTTTCATTTTTCGTGAAGTTATCATTTTCCATGAAGTGACACATCCTGTCTTCTGCATTTTAACATGGTGGAAAGTATTTTTAGTCTCTTGAAACTTTACTAAAGCTCCTAGATAATTTGAGGTAGTCTCATCTACTCGTTAAATAACTAAGTTTACTCAACATTTAAATGGTAAAAGAATGTATCAGCCCAAAGAAATGGAGATGAATTTGCTTTATTCACCAATTGGGAGCCATCCCACAAATTTGCATGTTTCTAAACTTTGGCAAATTTCCACCTTGCAAGGAAAAAACATGCTTGCGTAAACATATTCTTGAACATTAGAAAACACTTCGGTACTTTTTTTACCCATTTGCTTCTTAGAATTCTTGCAAGTGTTAAGCACACACAGCGAGGGGAGAAAATCCAAATACTATCATTTTTACTTCATTACAGTTCTTCATTCAGAACTCTACTCCAGACCCACATGCTTTTGCTGACTGGGATAGGCATTTGGAAACATGGGGCAGCGTCCAAAACGACAGTGGGCTGAGCACGACACACGTGTGTCCCTCTCATGCAGGATTCCTTCATGATGTGCCTGCTCCATCAGTCCAATGGTCTGGGGCAGGCCCCGTGTTGTTGCTGCATTGTCCCAGGAGTGGTCCTGTCCATATGGTCCGCCATGTCTCATCACCGTATCTGGCAACTGGGTGGGGAACAACTAGGAAGCTGCACACTTTATTTCTGCCCCCATCCTATTGGTTAGCACATGACCACACATCTTGGAAAGGTAGTTTGGTAGAAGAACATTTATTCTGGAAAACCCTGTGCCCAGCTAGAAATTAAGTTACTATAAAAGAAAGAGAGACAATGTGTTAAAATACTTGAGATAAGTACACACCACTTCCTGAGAAACAGGGCCTCCTACAGGGGTATGGAAGTGCCATTTTCTTGTGCTTTGGAAACCCATCCCTAACATAACTTTGTTGGGAGGGTCTTTTTTCTCCGTAAGAGCAAGAAGGCACTAAATCTCCTCTTGGTGGTGGTCTCCTCGTGACCACCGAGACAACCAACACAGGTGTTTGCCCCTGGAAGGCAAAAGCGCCTGAGGCTTTTCCTTTCTCCCGTCTCTGGCCGGGGTCCCGAGTGAATTGTGTTTAGTATCTGTGTGCGCGTCAGTGCAGCCCGTCTGAACCTCCAGGCCGGACCAGGAGGCTCGCGCCCCACATAGAGTTGGCTCCTGAACGTGGGGCCCAACATAATTGGTGTTCACTTGGGTGCCCCAAGTGAACCCTTCCTGTGAACACAAATGTTCAGTTGGGTGCCCCAACTCTATGTGGAGCACGCGCCTCCCGGTCCGGCCTGGAGGTTCGGATGGGCTGCTGCGCACACAGATACTAAACACAATTCACTCGGGACCCTCAGGTGAGGGGCGCAGACTCCTGCGGCCCTCGGGACCCTGCTGGAGACGGGAGAAAGGAAAAGCCTTAGGCGCTTTTGCCTTCCAGGGGCAAACACCTGTGTTGGTCGTCTTGGTGGTCACGAGGAGTCCCTGTTTCTAAAATGACACACAGTAGATTTACACCAGAAAACCGGTCTTCACGCTCATGAGTTGCCAGACCAACTCTTTCAGTGTTTCGTAATTTTATTCCTACATAAAAATGTGTTGTGTGGTTTCTCAGCATGTGGATCCAGCTTTCTTTCCCTTGTTTTATCACTTCTGTTTCAGGAGTGAGGACTGGGATTTAACCAAGGAAGTACAAATATAATAGGAAGTACAAATCTGGCTTTCTAATAGTGGGTCTGCAGCTGCCGGAACTGTAAATACATCTGTTTTCCTGCTGGATGGAACAACAAAGTATCCATTATGATGATTTGACATAAATTCTAGCATCTCCTTTTGGGGATGGCAGATCATTTACAAAATCTCAGGTATCTGATTCTATAGATTTGCAGGCTCCAGTTAAATGAAACACTATTTAAAAATACAGTTTCATTTTTTAAAATTTGTTTAAAGGAGTATGTAGAAGTCAACAATATCTTCATTACAGGGGTAAATGGTAGGTGTACTGCTGACAGGGGTTATTGATGGCCTCACTGCAGAATACCCAACATTATTCCAATAATCACAGAGTAACCACTTGGCAATTCCATAAGCACAATGGGAGCTGTGGAGTAGACGCGTATAGGACAACGTGGTAAATGGCTTGAGTCACCGCAGTAATGTCTCTTTACAGAAGGAACACAACCCCCAAGCTTATTAGTGCCAGATGAGGTGGCGGGCAGCCCTCACACGGAGAAGCCTCATGAAGGCACTTGATGGCTCTTGTGGAGACGCTTATTTTTATTTCACTTTAGAAAAATATAGATTGATAGCATCATAGAAAAGATTGGTTTCCTGAAAACTGTATTTAAGGGGTCATTATTATCGCCAGGGGCCTTAGCGATGTGCTGGAGTAGGGAGCTCCTGAGGAGGAAATCAGAACTGATGTCAGACCTCAGCTCGACTTGCCAGCTCTGCGAGGCAGCCCTCTTGGGAGTAAGGACACCTGGAGTGGCTCGTAAGATCCAATGGGGTAAAGAATGTGGGGTTCTCTGCAAAGTGGATTATTAACTAATAACGAATTCTTGTATCTAATTTCATCCGACTCAGATTGAGGCTTGGCTCACGTGTCATGTGGCTAATATCAAGGCTTTTCTAATAGCCTAGTCAGTGGATATATATTTATAAAATTTTGGCCAGTTGCCATGGCACACGCCTGCAATCTCTGCAACTTGGGAGGCTGAGGTTGGACGATCGTGAGTTCAAGGCCAGAGGTGGCCTGTGCAACAGTGAGACACTGCCTCAAAATAAAAAATTTTAAAAAGGGGGTTGGGGGTGCAGTTCGGTGGTAGAGTGCTTGCCTAGCATGCCCTTAACCCTGGGGTTCAATCTCCAGAACCAAAAAAAAAAAAAAAAAAAAAAAGAATTGGATGGATTTGGATTTAGAAGCAGTTTAGCTTTGTTTAGAACCAGATAGAATTGCTTGTATCTGTTCATCCGTTTGTTAATTCATTAATTAACTAATTCAACAAATACTCATTCTAGCATGTGCCTGTGAGTTCTACACCTTATGGGCCACTTGTTAATATGAAACAGCAGTGTCTTGAATTCTCACTGCCAGAACACTGCCACTTAGGAATTGTCATGGTTTTGCCCAATCAGACGTCAACCAGGGATTAATTCTTCCCTCCAAAAGGCATTTTAAAATGTTGTTTTTGTTATGTTAATACATGGATTCTGGGAGAAAAAAAGCCAGGGCAAATAAGGTAGAACCAAATGCTGACAGGGACTGGAGAAGGGGGACAGAGGGTGCAGGGAGCTGGGAGAGTGGCAGCTATGACAGTCCAGGGACGCCTCACACGGCAGGAGAGAAGCAGCGACCCAAGGTTTCAGGATATCTGCTCAATGGGACAACCAAAGTGTTCTGGTTGGGATGGGAAAGGTACTAGGGCTTCGGCCCCCTGGATTAGGGCTGCCACAGTCACTTCATGAGGAGAGTGGTGTTAGAATCCCCCAAGATGGGTTCGGAGTTTGTTGGCTGTAATTATGATGATGTCATAATGAGTACAAATGTGCACACGGTTCTAATCCCAGCAAGGAGACTCAGTCTTCATAATTCCTTCCGTGGATTTATAAAGATTGAAAAGTCCTTGAAGGTGGGAACCCTGGGTGGCTGATCCCCTTGCAGCCCTTTGCTTTCCCTGGGATTATCCCCATCACGTGCTCTGCGCCAGAAGAGGCGCCATATTGGTAACTCTGGGGATCCCAAGCTGCAGAAGGAAGGGCTCTGCTCCCTTGCTGCTCGGAGTCTGCAGGGGACTACATGGCCTGTGCATGAGTTACTAATGTCCTGGGGGAGATTTGTCCTCCTCTGCTCCTCTCCAAACACCCTACAGGTGCATTGTCCCAGCCACGCCATAGCCATCCTTATAATGGTAGGGTCGGAGTTGTTCTCCTGAATTTGACTCGATTCTCATCCCCACATGACCAAGTAAACACCAGCTCTTGTTGCTTCTCTTTCTTAATCTATCCTGCATCTGCTTGTCTTTTCTCCCACAGCCATGTCTTTCCGTTAGAAGGAAACCACCATTGCACCTCTGGGGGATCTGCATAGCTGGCCTTCCTGCCTCCTGTCTTAGCCAATCCAGTTGCTTATCCACTGTGACCTTCCTAGAAGACAGGCCACATGGTGGCCTTTCCCTGGCTAATCTGACCTCTGAGCCACAGAGGTCTTGGCTGTCCAGGCTCCAGCCAAGAGGACCTGCCATGCAGGGAGGGTCTCTCTTCCCCTCTGTCTCTGTCTCTATCCCTCTCACCTGCCCCCTGCACTTGCTATATGCAGTTATATTCTGAATAATTCCAATTAATCTTGTAGCTCTTATTTCATCATTTTCATCTTCTGGGATGCTCCTTGACCTCTCCTGTGTTAGGGGAGGTTGCCTCCATGTGTGACCCTATGGCATCTTTCATGTAGACTGACATTGTGCCCATAGTCTCTACTATACTCATCTGTTCACATTGGAGCTCTTTTGAGCTAGACCGACGTGCCCAGGGTCAAGGGCTGTAGTCATATGCGAGGTTTCCTACCACAAAGTACAGAGTATAGCCAAAACTCAAAGGTGGGTGAATGAATGAATGAATGAATGAAGAATTGGCAGTGCCCTAGATCAGGGGTCCCAGACCATGGCCTGTGAACCAGGAACCAGGCCACAGCAGGAAGGGAGTGGTGGGTGAGCGAGGGAAGCTTCATTGTATTTACAGCTGGTCTCTATCACTTGCATTACCACCTGAGCTCCATCTCCAGTCCACGGAAAAGTTTTCTTCCATGAAATTAGTTCCTTGTGTCACTAGACTGCGGCCCTAGAGCAATTAGGATGAAGCAGTAGGTAAAATCAGTGGGAGGAAGGTGACTTCTGCTGGGGTTCAGGGAGGTCTTGAGGGGTGAGCAACTGTGCCGTGTGGAGGGCATGAGGTGTAGATTCAGAGGTGTGGGTGTTGTATTGGTCAGACTTTTGTGACTGTGACAAAATATCTGGCATAAACCACTTAGGGGAGGAAAGATTTATTTTGGCTCATGGTCTTAGAGGTTGCAGCCCATGGTGCCTGGGCCCTGCTGCGTTGGCCTAAGACAAGGCTAAACATCATGGCCGTGGGGGAGGGGAGTGTGATGGAGCAGAACGGCTCACATCATGGCTGCCAAGAAGCAGAGAGACGTGTACCTGAGCTGGGCGGCTTCCTCCTCTTCCCCCAGTAATTCCCTCTGGGTCTCAGCCCATTGGATGATGCTCTCTACATCTGAAGCAATGTTAGTCCATCTTCTCCAGAAACGCCTTCGCAGACACACCCAGAAGTGTGATTTACCAATCTCCTAGGCATTTCTCAATCCAATCAAGTCAACAAGATTAACCATGACAGGTGTTATGGGAAGAACAAGCTCAGTGGTCCATCAGCGGTGTGGAGATGGGCATTGGCAAGTGGTGTAGGCATGTGACAGCAGCATTCATTACTGGTATATGTAATGCCACAGAAATATACAAAGTATATTCAGACGGGAACTATCAAGGACAAGATGTGGAAGTTCTTCAAGTGGGCAAGGACAGAGTGCAGAGAGAAGATAAGAAATGACAAGAGAGATGCCAAAGGAAGAAGAATGCCCAAGACCTCAGGGTTGCTACCCAGTGAGTGAAGGACTAGAGCTGGGGCAATGGATGTGAGTACTGGAAGCTCAGCAGTTGTTTTAAACATCTGTATTAATAGTGGTCCAAAGGCTGAGGGAGAAATATGGGAGTGGGGAGGGGATTCCTTGGGGAGATTTGCAGAGGGCAGTAGCAGGGGGACAAGCACACAAGATGGGACCAGAGCACAGGGCGAGTGGAAGAGAAGGGTTCTCCTGGGCACCTATGAGGGATCTGCCTCGGAGAGGACAAGAAGCATGGAAGGATCCATGGAAATACGGGTACATAGGTACAGGGAAGAAGGTGAGTCCAGCCAGGTCATATCAGCAGAGCTTTCCTGTTCTGTAAAGTAGGAGGCAAAACCATTGGAAAAAATTCCAGGCCACAGTTCAAAGATTCCCAGAAGTTACTGAGAGGGCTGTTAGGGTGCTTGGAACTTAATCTCAGGAGGATCATCAGCAGTGGACCTGGCCCTTGTCAGCAGATTGGAGCCCTGTGTGCCGAGAGAAGGCAGCTCAGGGAAGAGCGCCACAGTCTGCACCGGAGCCAGCTTGCACACAGCCCTGCATCAGTGGGCTTGGAGGGTGGTAGGAAACAATGCCACTTCATGTTTAAGCCCAAATAATGGGTGTGCCCCTGCTTGTGCTTTTTGTGAATGTAGCTTGGCTCGTTTCCACAGTTGTTTGCCTCTCGGAGAAAGCATCCTTCCCCTTTGCTGTTCTTCTTGGCACGGGTTTGTATGCCTCTGACTGTCTGTGCTACCAATGTGTTGATAAGGCACATTTTATAGGTCATTCAACAATGTATTTGGGTTCTTTTGGTCTCCAAGGTAGTATACCTAAATGTGATGTGCTAACTACGCAACTCAATTTTATTCCTATGGAAAACACGTTCAGTATACGTTTCCTTGCAATTTAGTGTTCTCGGAGCATATTTGTGACTGAGTGTGCTTCTTTATGTTGACATATTGTTCATCAGGTTTCATTAGTCAGATGCTATGTCACATCACATATGGAACATGAGGGAAAGTGACATTAATGACAATCTGGTGACATTCAGTACTATGCAACACATCAGGTTAAAAATAAAACAGGGGGGAAAAAAAGGATCCTTCTTATTTCCAGTAAGGTCTTTTCTTTCCGTTTTTTGAAATTTTCCTTACTCCCAAAAGAGCTGCTCTGTTTGGATCAGGCGTTAATTATTACTGGCAAGGCTTTGTGGGTAGCTAGTGATGCAGACATCCACCCACCCCTGCCTTTGTAGGCAGAAGGGAAGGAAGAGGAGGGCTTTGCTGAGGAGCTCGTCACGCCTTAGGTCACAGTTGTCCAAACCATGCAATTATAACGCTTCATCCCGTGGGTGTCTGCTTTTCTAGCACCTGGCTTCAGGGGCGGAGCTGGTCAGGATGGAGGGGTCCTGTCCCCAGGCCAGCTGGATGGACTGAGGACAGCTGAGATCCAAACGTGGATTCTGTGGAAATCACTCACACAAAGTACAAGGCTGTCCCCGCTCAAATCCAGTGAAGAGAGAGCAGGGCGAGTCACCAGCCTGGGGGCTGGGGACTCAGGGCCCGGGAGGGGTCTGGAGTCTCCTCTCTAGGAAGAAGGGTTTTCCGCTCAGCCCAGGTTCTCAGGCCCCTTGGCCTTCTCTCCCAGGGCCTCCCTCAGGAAGAGTCATCTCTGAATTCATCCTCTGGTCCAAAGCCGCTCTGTGTGAGCAGCCTGGTATGTGGCCGGGAGACAGGAGGGTGGCTGGCGGAACAGAGCCGCACATTTTGAATGTTAGGCAACCCCTTAAATTTCAGGTTCTGTTTCTCAAAATGCAGAAGTAAATGGAGCTCTCCATTTAAAATGTAGGAATACTGTAATTTTCTATTTGTAGACCCGCGCCCTTCATTCTGATACTGTATTTACCTGCATCACAACATGGATTGGGCAGCGTTTATGGCGGGCTGCCTGGAGTTCTGAACACCCGCTGAGGAGAAGCGGTCGCTCCCTCTGCTCTCCTGTGCTCGCAAACCTCTGCTCACCCCCAGGAGGACCTCACGACGGCCCCACATCTCCTCTGCCCCTGGCTGAGCCCCGATCCTCCTGTCTCATCTCTTCCATTTTCCCTTCAGATAACTGATGCCCAGATCCTTGGGCTGCTCACAGGGGCCACATGCCCAGGGGAGGTTGTCACCCGCCCGTGTTGGTGCAGGTCCTCCCCTCCATTCCTGGCTTTCCCTGGGGATTCACTACGAGTGTTTGGATTAAGGAGGGGCAGGGAGGCAGTGCAAGCAGCCTGCGAAGTCAGTTCAGAATGGTGCCCATCTCTTGCCACTCTCGTTTGCTTATTGGTTTCCTGTTTCCCTGCTGCGCAGTCCTAGCCCCTCAGACTGTTCCCAACGCTGGAAGGATAATGCTGCCACTTTTCAGGGGTGGTGGCAACCCCAGACAGGAGCTGCATGTGATTTTATTGATACAAGCAGAGAAACAAAAATGGCATTCGTGGAAATAATATAGTGCAGTGCTGTGCCTTTGGCATCATGCATTTGAATGTGTGCGGGAGGAAGCTCTTACCTGTGTCCCCTAGGTGTCTGGGTGTCCTTTGGTGCCATAGCCAACTACCACACACCGCACAGTTCAAAATGTCAAGGGGCCAGGAGGGCTTGGATGTCTCCGAAGCCTGAAGGTTCTGCAGAGTTTGCCATGAGTCCTTGGTGTTCCTTGGCTAGCCCCTGTGTCCCTCCCCCTGCCCTCTGGTTCCTGCATTTGTTGTCACATGCCGAGGTAGCCATGTGTCTCTGTCTTCCTGTGATGATCCTCTTGTAAAGAGACTAGTTGTAGTGGGTTGGGGGGGCTGCCCTACTCCGGCATGGCTTCCTCCACTAATTACCTCTGCCAAGACTCCATCTCCAAATAAGGTCATGTTCTGAGGCTCTGGGATTAGAACATCAACACAGAGGTTTTGGGGGAGCACAGTTCACTCCATGACACTGGATGCTGTGCTCCTCGATCCCAGTGACCCATACCATCAACTATGACCCTACCATGGCGGCTGGGGCCACGTCTTCACCACGACCCAGCTCTGTGGCTGTCCCTGGCTGGGATCCACTTCTACAGTTCTTGGTGGATGCAACAGTCCACCAAAGCTGAGAAATTTCCCTTTCCACAGTACCTGGAATCATTGGGTTCCCAAGCAGTGATGGAAAGCCGGTGAAGGTCCTCATGCAAATGTATAGAACAGGGGGTTAGATGCCTGGAGAGCCCATCCATCGCTTTTCCCCACCTGCGCAGTAACCCTGCTTTTCTTCTCATGCAACAGGAGCTGTATTTCCCCTGCTGGAGGCCGTCTAGCTTCCTGGTCCATCTGTCTTCTTCTTCTCTGTACTGACCAGGTAGCCTTAATCCACTCCAACCTTGTGTTTCTCGCCGCCTGCTGGGCCAGCCCAGGTCAGGAGAGGGACCTGCTGCAGCCTCTGGATAGGAGCCGCATGCTCCGGCCCAGCCCGGCCCAGCCACTTCCCTTCCCTGCCCTCCGGCTCACCTCTCTATGCTTCTGCACTTGAACTGATGTCAAAAGCTGCGCTGGCTGCCCAGCTGGGGACGTTTCCTCAGGGTCTCCTCTGCAGGTGTTGATCTGCCCCACCCCAGGAGCTCAGAGTTTTGTTCACCAGTAGCAAAATAGATCCTCCTGATAAAATAGGACAACACCCTAGGCCCAGCAGCCCGAGGGGTTGGAGCACGACTGTTCCTTTGTTTATTCGATGCATTGCCCAGGTCTTGTAAGCTCCTGGGTTTGCAGCTGTATGTGCCTGGGGCCAGGTCCTTAGGGATTTCTTGTCCCTGGGAGCGAGCTCAACCTACCACAGTGAGGACCCCATCCAGGTGGGTTGAGACCCGGAGGTGATGTGCCACAGTCTCAGCAGCAGTGGGCCACGGGCACTTGTGTGCATGGAGAGGGCAGGAGCAGAGCCAGCGGCTCTTGCACTGGGCAAGGTGGGTTGCAAGTGGGCATGGGGGGCATTGATGACCTCCTGAGAGTTCAGCCAAAGAGGCCAGCATTGGCCAGAAGGAGGACAGGAGAAGAACCCAGTGACGAGGAGTCCAAAACCGATGGCTCGCAGGTGGTCCTGTATTGGGCTGGGCTTGAAAGACAGGGGCTAATTATTCATGTGGCCTGAAGGGCTCAGCAGGGGTGGCCGTCATCTCAGGTGAAGAACAAGGAGGAGATTGGCCTTCCCGGAAGTGGGAAGCCACACTGGAATACAATGTATGATTCTAGTATCATCATACGGGTAAGTCAGAGTTCTCATTACAAAAGGATGTAGTGGAAGGTGAGGACCTCCAGACACACTGGGAGGGCCAGTGAGCCTATGAAGCAGGCAGCTGGGGCCACGCTCCAGCCGTGGCAGGGCTTCTTATGACAGCCGTGGTCACCCGCCCTTGGCTTCAGGACCTCAGGAGAGAAGGACGCACTCCATGAATGCCAGCCACCCCCAGGAACATCACCCACGTCTGCGTTTGCAGCCGCTTTTCTCTGGACTCACTGGCTGTGGCCCTCTGTAGACTGCCTAGCCTTGGGTGTATAGAAACTGGGCTGAACTTCATGGCTTCTGCAGAACGAAGGTGGGGCCCAGGTACAGATTGTGGAGCACACGCCTCCTGGTCTGGCCTGGATGTTTGGACAGGCAGCACCGCCATGCATACAGATACTAAACACAATTCACCCAGGACCCTCAGGTGAGGGGTGCAGACTCCTGTGGCCCTTGGGACACCGGCAGAGATGGGAGAAAGGAAAAAGCCTTGGACACTTTTGCCTTGCAGGGACAAACACAGTTCTTTATTTCTCTCTCCTTATCAGGGTGGAAAGAAACCCAAAGTGTACCGCTTTAAGTGTAGCAGCTCTTATACAGCCTCAAGGGCAGATATTTCCATGTTGCTGGTCTTGGTGGTCATGAGCAGAGAGTTCTTGCTTTGTTGGTGGTCAGACAGAGAGTAAGTTCTTATCTAGTCGGTGGTCGAAGGTCCAGATGAGAGAGAGATCTTTCCTCATCGGTGGTCTGGGTGAGAGTTCTTTCTTTCCTTACTGAAGGTCTAGGTGCACACGAGAGAGAGAGAGAGAGAGAGAGAGAGAGAGAGAGAGAGAGAGAGAGAGGAGAGAAGAGAGGAGAGAGTTGTTTCCTCATTGGTGGACTGGGAAAGAAAAGGGAACAAGCTGCTGCAGTGCAACTTCTTATATAGCTCACCCATGGAATGGCCTAAGCCAATCAGCTTTGAATCCAATTGTCCAATCAGGTTCAGGGGATTTGTGAAGGGCTTTGTACAAACGTCCAACCATGTTACTTTCAATTTCCTTAGATTTCTAATTTATAAACCAGATCTTCAAAAGCCACTTTCCCAGTTTTGGGTTTTTGTTGCCAATTTCCTTCCAATTTTTCCCTACACAGATAAGATGAAGAGGTTGCAGAGATGCTTAGAGGCACAGGTAAAGACTGTCCACTGCAGGGGCCCTTGCCTGTCCTTGCTGGTCCTGCTGAGATCTATTTCAGGTTAGTTTGGGAAAGGGCCCAAATCTATGGGAACTCTTAAAGGTAGCAAGCAATAGAGGCAGTGAGGTGTGAGTGGTCTTAGGAGGTCACTGGCTTTATTTCTACCACGGTGTCTGATGCCGCAGGACTGCATTAATGATCTACTGCTTAAGAAAGTCTTGGTCTCCTGGGTAAATTTGTGAGTGAATTGTTTAGGACCTAAATTTATTTTCTTATAAAAACAAAAATGTAAGTAGTGCAAGGTTCTTTAGCTAGCTCATATGTCCATATAATCCACAAACAGGTGTGATAGGACTAATAACATTACTCAAATAATAAGAACTATCCACAAGTTTATATAACTATGTTATTCTGATGTTGTATGGGATAGTGTATTACTCACTCTCTGTAGTATAGGTCCCTCCTCACCATTAGCTCAAACTCCCATAGGACAATCAGTACTTTGGTGTAAGTGAGAGGTGGGCTCTGAGGCACACCTGTGTCCTCTCCTGGACCTCTGATTATGATGCTCCCCTGTGCTCAGTTTCCGTGAGTTGCATCCTTAGGACCCAGGGTGCTCCTGGGAGAGACAACCTTTTCCAAGTAGAGCAGGCAGGATACCCTGGGCATCAGGAGGCAGGGAAATTTCATGGGCAAGTGCCCAGGGAAGGCTCACAGACAGGACTGTCCTTGAAGAGAGCCTGGAGGGTGGGTGTGAAGCGACAAGCCCAGGGGCTGGGAGCAGGAATGTGGGAGGCTGGGAGCAAGAGCTGGAATACCGCAGTCTGTGCCTCTAGGTAGACCTCTCGGTTTTGTGGATGTTATGTTCAAGCTCCTGGAAGGGGCTGAGTATCTGATGTTGTTGTTGTTGCTAGGTCCTTCTAGTTGGCATCTAACTCATAGAGATCCTATGTACAACAGGCAAAACACTGTTGTCAGTACTTCTCTGCTATTCATAGGGTTTTCAATGGCTGATTGTTTTTGGAAGAGGGTTGCCAGGTCCTTCTCCCAAGCCTACAGCACCTGCTGTTCCCCGGCCACGTCCCATCCAAGTACTAACCAGGCCTGACCCTGCTTAGCTTCTGACATCTGATGAACTCCAATGCCGCAGTGGTATGGCTGCAGGCGAGCATCTAATAAATTCTCAGTACACACCCATGGATGGACAGACAGTGACTAATCAAGTTTTCTTTCTTCTCAGCATGTTCTGATTGTGAACATTTCTGGATCACATTAGATGCATCTACAGACTCCATGGTAGCAGTATCTGTCAGCTGTCTTCTCTGTAGTGGCAACTTAGACATGTTGGCATGAGTGGAGTCTTTCCCAGCAAGCAAAGACTGGGGATAGCTGAAAGCATTGACTGGATGTTTGGGTATATTGGGTACATCATTCAAATTTGAAACTTAAGAGCAGTGATGGGAACTGGTCCTCTAAGTATCATCCAGATTGTCTAACTTTGTATTTGTAAATAATTCGTGTACATCCATCCATCCATCCATCTATCCATCGTGCTATTGTCATCACCACCAGCAGCACCATCACCTCTCAGTCTGCTAGGTATGTACGCTCTGAGAGCTGCCTAGGATGTAATTTGCCTAATGTTAATAATGACTGCCTGTGGTTTTATAAGAGACATCCTTCAGATAGATGGATGGATACAGATGGTGGTAAGGAAAGGAGGCATTTGTTTACTTTCTTTTATGCTACAGTGAATGATCTGAGCACGGCTACACGGCCAACTTTTACTTTCTGCTTTGTACAGTGTGGAATTCAAGCAACAAGTAGTACAAGTCATAAACCATGTGCTGATATCTGCTTAGGACCTGGCACTGTCAAGGCGTTGTGGAAGCAGTGGTGAATGGAAGAGATGGAAATTTTGCCCTGAAGTTTGTATTTTATGTAACAAGCTTAAAAGATAAAATGAAATAAAATTAGACCCAGGGCAGAAGCTTGCTGGGCTAGTGTCCACTGAGTAAAGTGCTGGGCCTATGATGCCACAGAGCCCTTAGCTTAGCATCCCTCTAATGGGAAATTCAGATTCCACTTACTTGTAACTTGAACTGGTTAGACTGCAACCGGATTAATATTGGTGAACAGTCATGCTCTGTGTGATGACATTTTGGCACATTTCCAGGGGTGTGGTTCACTCAGGTCCACTACGTGTAATCTGTGAGCGCTACCTCAACAGCCACCCACTCTGATTTCACACCAGCAGTGTGCGGTTCAATGTTCAGCAGCCAACTCTCAAAAATAAACAGCTCTCACCATGCTGTCTTCCCATTTTAGTGGCGTAAACACTCCCGCGATGGCTAACTTCCGGCGACTAGGAAGATGGCGCTGACCGTGGAATGGGGAAGGGAGGTACACGGTTGGCTTCCGCTTCACATTGGATCACACTGAGCAGAAGCAGGGACTTCATACCTGCATCATCTAGACACTTTTTTACATGTAGAAATTAATTCCATCAGTTGTCTCTAAATCTCATGGCTTCCAGAGGAACCAACAGAAGAGCAGTCCATTAAACAATGAGGCTTTGGAATGAGCTTAGAATCTCAGTGCCACAGCGAATAGAAGGAAGCCTTTCTTCTCATCTAGACAACATAAGAACATGCTATGCACGCTTGTCTTTACACAATATTCAGCTGGTCAGCTTAAACTTTCTACGGTCTTTCTTCAGCTACTTCTTGAATGTGGTGCTTCCTTCTCAACCCACTGGCATTACCCTCTGCCAGATCTTCATTTTCTAAGATCTTTACCTCTTTATTAGATTCTCTATGTTCACCTCGCTTCACCTCTTCTTTCATATATTTTTCCACTTAATAGTTCTGAGATTCTGACACCATCTCATTAATTTCATGCTCAAAATCACCAGGAGTCTTTCCCTCTCATCAGGATAAAAGCTACCCAAAGGCATAATTATGGTGGATGACATTAGCAGACTGTATAAGTTCCTGGACCTGAGGAATAAGAGGTGCCATGATTAGAAAGATATCAAAGGAAAGCCAAGGGTGGTGGCACACACCTGGAATCCCAGTGACTTGGGAAACTGAGGCAGGAAGATAGAAAATTTGAGACCAGAGGCAGCCTGTGTAACTTACTGAGACTCTGTAGCAAATAGAAAGTAAAAAATGGGATGAGGTTGCAGCTCAGTGGTAAAGATCTTGCAAAGCATGCATGAAACCCTGAGCTCAAATCCCTAGTATGGAAAGAAAAAGGAAAAAAAGAAAAGAAAAAAAAAAAAAGAAATAAGAGAAATGAAGAAAGAGAAAAAGGAAAAGAAAAAAGAAAGATATCAATGGATAATAATAACTGCAACCTGGATGAAATGACAGATTGTTGCCACTCCTAAAGACATAAAAGAGGTAATGTGCTGTCCTTACTTCAACACATAGGCATGGGAAAGCACTTTCTTAATAAAGTTCCAGTAGCCCAGGAAATAGCACCACAAATAGACAAATGGGATTACATAAAATTAAAAAGCTTTTGCACAACAAAGGAAAATATTAATATAATAAAGGGAGAGCCCACAGAATTAGAAAAAATCTTTGCTACCTATACAATCCTCTGACAGAGGATTAATATCTAGGATATATAAAGAACTCAAGAAATTAGTCACCAAAATAACAAATAATCCAATAAATAAGTGGGCAATGGAACTGAACAGACAATTTTCAAAGGAGGGAATATAAGTGCCCAATAAATATAAGAAAAATGTACGGCATCTCTAGCCATCAAGGAAATACAAATCAAAACTACGCTGAGATTCCATCTCACCCCAGTCAGAATGGCTACCATCAACAAAACAAAGAATAAATGCTGGCCAGGATGCAGGGGAAAACAGAATCCTATTACACTGTTCATGAGACTATAAACTAGTATAGCCATCATGGAAATCAGTATGGAGATTCCTCAGAAAACTAAAAACGGAACTACCATATGATCCAGCTGTATCACTCCTGGGTATATATTCAAGGGAATATAGGTCATCATGCCACAAGGACACCTGCACTTCCATGTTTATTGCAGCACTGTTCACATTTGAAAGGATATGGAATCAGCACAGGTGTCCTTCAACAGGTGAATGGACTAAAAACTGTGGCACACGTACACAATGAAGTATTATTCTGCAGTAGAGAAGAATGAAATTACATCATTTTCAGCAAAATGGATAGAACTAGGGATCATCATTTTATGTGAAATAACCCAGACTCAAAAAGAGAAATACTACATGTTTTCACTCATACGCAGGAGCTAGATCTACATTATACAGGGAATACACACACACACACACACACACACACACACACACACCACACCACACACAATTGTATATATCTAAGATTGGAAAATACAAGGGGACTTATCAGGAATGGGGAAATGATTAGTAGGAGGGGGAAGAGACAGCAAAATTGGGAGGAGGAGAGAGCACAACACAAGTAAGTAATGCAGATGCCATAATGAACCCCATTATACTATGTGCAATTAAAATTTCACTATACCTCATGAGTTGTTGTTGTTAGGTGCCATCGAGTCAGTATCTGACTCATAGCAATCCTACGTACAACAGGTGAAACACTTTATTGGTGCTTCTCTGATATTCATAGGGTTTTCAGTGGTGGATTGATTTTTGGGAGTGGGTTGCCAGGTCTGTCTCCCAACTATACTGCATAAATATGTATAATTATTATTACATGCTAATCAATTTGTTTTATAAAATGTTTAAGGAAATGGAAGTGTTAACAATCCTGATTTGATAATTGCACATTGTATATAACAACTGAATTCTCACTCTATCCCATAAATACTCCTATGTGTCTGTCAGCTTGTCCTGTTTGGGGGGCTTGCATGTTGCTGTGATGTTGAAAGCTATGCCACCCATGGTGGACACATTTTAGTTGAGCTTTCAGACTAAGACAGGCTGGGAACAAGGACCTAGTAGCCCACTCCTGAAACAACTAGCCATTGAAAACCTTGTGAAAGCAGAGAAGCACTGTCAAATATACTGCCAGAAAATGAGCCCTCCAGGCTAGAAGGCATTCAAAGAACAACTGTGGAAGAGTTGCCTCCTCAAAGTAGAGTCGACTTTAATGACATAAATGGAGTGAAGTCTCTGGGATCTCCTTTTGCTGATGTGACATGATTCAAAAATGAGAAGAAACATAGTGACTGCAACATTGGGCTCAAACATAACAAGATCATGTGGATGGCACAGTATTGGGTAGTGTTTCATTCTGCTATACTTAAGGTCACTGTGAGTCAGATTTAACTCAATGGCACCCAGCAACAAATGCCATAAATATGTACAATTAAAATACTAATTAATAAAAAAACAAAATGAAATATTTTATCTTAAAAAAAAAGGTAATGTCATGGTATCCACCACATCTGCATTGAGCTCACCAGTGTGGCCAATTAAAAAACTTTGTGGACTGTATGAAGTGAAAGTGGCTAGCACAAACCCTACCAAATGGCAACTCCAGTCTCAGGTGCTGTGGAGCAAGTGGTGTCATTGCCAGACTCTGCCTTGTGAGACAGCTATGGGGTCAGTGAATGCATTCTTTCTGCTGCCCATCAAAAGGGAGAATGAGAATGAGTTTGTATTCACCTGGAATGGACAGCAATACACCTTCACGATACTGCTTCTTGGCTAGATTAACTCTCTTATTCTGTCACAATACCTCCGGAAGGGGCTAGGCCACCTGGTCATTCCAAGGCACCCTGTGTGTCAATTATATGGTTGTTGTGTCTGGAAGGCATGATGAGCAGAAACTGGAAAGCATTCCAGCTGTGCTCCAGAGGTCGAGAGGTAGATTCTACAAAGCATTAGGGTCCTGCCATGCAGTTGAATTTGGAGGAATTGGTGATGTTGGCTGGGCCAGGCAGACTACTCCCTCCACAGTGTGAGTGCTACTTTCTTCTGCACTATCTGGATCCCCACCTTCTCTGCAGTCCATTTCCATTTCCTTCCCCCACTGTGCCAAGAGTGGGTGCCATTCACTCTAAGACATGGCAAGCATTTTCTTTTTCTTTTTTTTTTTTTTTTTTTTTTTTTTTGCGGTACTGGGAGTTGAACCCAGGGCCTCACGCCTGCATGCTCTGCAAGTGCTGGACCACTGAGCTGCACCCCCGCCCATTTTTTATGTTTTGAGACAGGGTCTCACTAAGTTACACAGACTGCCTCTGGTCTCGAACTTGCGATCCTCCTGCCTCCACCTCCCGAGCTGCTGGGATTACAGGCATGCGCCACCGCTCCCGGCTTGAGAAGCATTTTTTAAATTACTGCATGTGAGCCTCATCTCAAGTTTGATCCTGTAAAACTGACCTGTGACCTCATTTGTCTTTTCCTCTGCCGAGAACGTGGGACCCTGAAGGGCTGAGAGGGCTTCTCATAGTTCTCGAGTCTTCTCTCACTGTGTGTCACTCAAGGAAGAGGCAGGAGACAGCCAGGAGAACCTCCACAAAACTCTTGAGTCATTTCAACAAACTTCAAGCAATTTTATATTTATATATAACTTACAGGAAATGAAATATTTGCTTACTAAAATTGAGATGTGATTTGCCTTTTTTTGGAAAAATGGGAAGCCATTCTTTTTTGACAGCTTCCTCTTATTTTGACATTTCCCAACATGATTCAGAGAGGAGTCATTACAAGGGGTCCATCACATCCTCCTCAAGGTGAGCAGTGACACACAAGGAATGCCTGATGGCAAGAAAAATTTATTTTTAAAGTTTGATTTTCAAAGATCTCACAGCATACAAATGAATTTCCCTTTCCACTGGGCTATCGTAATATTCATAGAAAATTGCAATAAGATGAATCATTCACATCAGTTAGAAATTCACGATTTTAAGATCTCATCCAATGCCTCGGATAAAATAATGTAAAAGGAAAGAACATAATTGAGGTAGCAGACAGGACTCTGTCTTTGATTGAGGTGACAAAACCCTCCCACTGCAAATAGAGGGCCCAACATTTCCGTCTTCATCCCAGACGTGTTTAAAAGATGCATTCTTGACCTACTTTGGGGATGAGGTAAATCCGTGGTTTCAGAAAGCAATGGCAGCAGCACATGGGGCAACCAACTGGACCACATTTGGAAGAAAAGATGAGCTCCTAAGTCTGAGCCCACTGGGCAGGATGAAACCCTGAGAAATATGTGGAGAGAGATATTAGTGCCACCAGGAAACAGTTCTGGCTCCCCGCCTTCTGTGCAGTACTTTTCCATTTCCTGCCCCCACCACCCTCAGGCCTGGTGTCATCATATGATAACTTCCGGTCGGACGTGAACTGTGAGCAGAATGTGATGTGTCGTCCTGGGTTGGAGCCCTAATGGTCCACGTGAGCCCCTCCTCCAGAGCCCTCTTCCCTCTGCCACTGTGGCTGTGAGATGTGTAAGGCCAACGCCACTCAGCCAGTCTGAATGCCCTGTGTGGGGTGGTGGAGACTAGGGCTGCCTTCAGAATGCATGATAAGCATACAATGGGAGTAAGAAGAAAAAAATAGAGTACAAGGTTTGGTCAAAGGGTACAAAGTTTCAGGTAGTCAGGAGGATCAGGTTTGGGCAGTCTATTGCACAGCATGGAGTCCATCACTAATAATAGTAATAATGTAGTACCTATTTCAAAATTGCTAAAAGAGTAGATTTTAAATATACTCACCACAAAAAAGTAACTGAAGTGATGGATATGTAATTATTCCAATTTAATCCTCTCACAATATATAAATAAGAGAGAAGGACGTGGCAGTCCACTCCCAGAACAATCCCGAAACAACCAGCCATTGAAAACTCCCTGAGGGTTGCTATGTCAGATGCAACTTGATGGCACCTAACAACAAACGATGTATAAATATATTAGAACATCATATTTTGCCCCATAAATACATATAATTGTTGTCAATTAAAATTAGAGAACTCTACAGGGCGTCTATCTATCTATCTATCTATCTATCTATCTATCTCATAGCAGCCTTCATAGGGTTTCAATGGCTGATTGCTCCAGGATTTCTTTGAGAGTGGATTGCTATGTCCTTCTATTTGTGTGGTGCTAGGAATCAAACCCAGGTCCTCAGAGAGTGTGGAGCAGCAATCTTCCCAACTGAGCTAAACTCCAGTCCCATATATATATATGAATATGAATATGAATATGAATATAAATGTTATATATATATGCCCACATATACAGATATGTGGAGGAAGCTTTATATCTACAGCCATACCACCCTGGCATCTGATCTCATCAGATTTCAGAAGCTAAGCAGGGTCAGGCCTGGTTAGTACTTGGTGCTTGGATGGGAGACCACCTGGGAATACTGGGAGCTGTAGCCTAAGGAGGACCTGGCAATCCACTCCCAAAACAAACAGCCATTGAAAACCCAAATGAATAGCAGAAAAGCACTGAAAATAGTGCCAGGCATGGTACAGTGTTGGGGATTGTTGCATTCTGTCACTATGAGTTAGTACTGACTCAATGACACCTAACAACAACCACAACCACAACAATAATAACACAACAATAACAGCATATTCATATCATGGCAGAAATATATCTGATTTCCATGGAGATCCAAAGTTGAGACAGATCTATCTTTAGGACTAAGATTTTTACCTTAGTGGGAGATAGTGGAGGGCTTAGAATTTTTGAAGATAGGGTTACGACTCAACAAAACTCAGATTTACTATTACTCACTGGCTATGCAACCTTGAATAGTTTAGTCCTATAAGCATCAGTCTCCCTACATATAAAAAAGGGAGATATTATCTGTCTTGTGAATTTTGCAAGTTTTTCCTTGGTATCGAATGATATAATACAGAAGTGTCCTATAAACATTAGGCAATGATTATAATGCTTATTACCTTGAGGGTGAGATAAAGGATCATGGGAAATTTAAGACAAGTAGTTCCATTTTGATTGATTCAAATCAGAACTTTAATGTCTTAAAGTTTTTTATGTAATTTAATCACTTTCTTCTAAAGTAATTCCCTGACATAGTTTTACAATTTCCATGGAAAACATTCTCTCAGTGGTTTACACTTTCAGAAATGAGAACTGCCCTTTGCCAGGGACGTGACGGTCTATGTAATGCTAGAAAAACTCGCTGACCATGAAGTGAAACTACAGGGCATTTCTGAGGGATGTTTTTCCAAGTTATGTATCACTGAAATTTATTTACAAATTATCTATTGTCCTCATTACTGAGGATGACTACATTCTAAAATGTCTTTCCTCTTAGAAGAAAGTCTTCTGCCCACCCGCCTCTCTCTCTTTTCTGTGTGTTTGTGAAGAGTGTTGAGAAAAATCCCCATTTCAGTCCCTAAGAAACTGTTTATTATGATTCACTTCAGCCCAGGTTTAACTAATCTGAAACTTCTTTTCAGAGTAATCTTGAAAAATTTTTATGCTAAGCAAAAGCTTCTACTATTTTTTGTTGTTGTTGTTGTTAGGTGCCGCCGAGTCGAGTCCGACTCCTAGCGACCCTCATAGTGTTTTCAATGGCTGACTGTTTCCGGATTGCCTTGGGAGTGGGTTGCCACATCCTTCTCCCATTTTTGCAGTGCTGGGAATTGAACTCGGGACCTCAGAGACTGCAGAGTAGCGCTCTGCCAACTGAGCTACATCCCAGCCCCATACTCTGTTTTTAGCAGAGTGTGAATGGGAGGCAGTGACGAAAACCTCTTTAGATTGTAAGGAGCCTCTAGTGACAGCACAGGGTCCCAGCTATGGGGACACTGATGATGCCCATAGAGAGCTTGTATTTGGGTGACTGATAAGGAAAGTAGAGGGTTCTCCATGACAGCTTCCCGTTTAAGGCTGGAGGGGACTGATGGGTACCCCTCCCACTGTGCATGATTGATGGGGGGAAATCTGGGCACTGCAGCTTAACGTCCATCCTCCCGACAGAAGACACACAGGGCACGGGGATCATCACCATGCGGGCCCCGACGTTTACACACAAAATAAGAACACAGGTCTCCCCCCATCCCTGTGCCTGGAAGAAGAGAGCTTTTAGACATACCACATGGATTTGTAGCATTATTATTATTATTACTATTATTGTTGTTGTTGTTGTTGTTGTTATTTGTGTGTGTGTGGTACTGGGGGTTGAACCCAGGGCCTCTCGCTTGCATGCTCTACAAGTGCTGGACCACTGAGCTGCACCCCCAGCCCATTTTTCTTTTACTTTTTTTTGAAACAGGGTCTCACTAAATTCCACAGACTGCTTCTGGTCTCGAACTTGTGATCCTCCTGCGTCCACCTCCTGAACCGCTGGGATTATAGGCGTGCACCACCACGCCCGGCTCAATTTGTAGCATTATTTTTAAAAAATTTCCCTTTTCATTCCAAATGAATCTAAGACTCCTTTAAACATATACTTATTTTTCTATTTGTATAAAATCTTCCTGGAAGGGCTGATGAGAGCTTAGGGGTAGCTCTCTTCCTTCATTTCCTTTTATGCTCATGCATTTGGAGAGTCTTTCAGATTCTGAATTTGACTGTAAATGTTGTTGTAGTTGTTGTTGTTAGGCGCTGTCAAGTTGGTATCCGACTCATAGCGACCCTGTGTACAACAGGTGAAACACTATTGTCAGTACTTCTCTGCTGTTCATAGGGTTTTCAATGGTGGATTGATTTTTTGGAGTGGGTTTCCGGGTCTGTCTCCCAAGCCTACAGCACCTGGTGTTCCCAGGAGGTCTCCCATCCAGGGACTAACTAGGCCTGACTCTACTTAGAGATCTGACTGGATCAGATGCCACAGGGCTATGGCTGCAGGCTTGAATGTAAATAGAGTTCATCTATTTGGGATTTTCCCATTGCCCACAAGGATCCTCCAGTGAGAACTTTTCTGCCAGACGCTGCCCACCACAGCGGCTTCAGAGCAAAGGACCAGGCTCTTCTCGGAACTGAAGCCTTTCAAAGACCCTTCTGGTGGGGAAACTGGAAGTGTTTGGTGGCCTGGGGTGCACACTGAGCCTGCCTGTTTGCACACCGGAAAGCTCACCATGCCCCGGTCACTGGAAGGAAAGGCTACAGAAATGCAAGGCACAACGTGACCCAAAGAATCTCCACGTTCCTCTGAGAAAATGGGATCCTTTATGGAAAACGGGCTGGGATTTAGCTCAGCTGGTAGAGCGCTGCGCCGCAGTCTCTGAGGTCCCGAGTTCAATCCCCAGCACTGCAAAAATGGGAGAAGGACCTGGCAATCCACTCCCAAGGCAATCCTGAAACAATCAGCCATTGAAAACCCTGTGAGGGTCGCTATGAGTCGGATACAACTCGAGGGCACCTAACAACAACAACAACTATGGAAAACGGGACGGCGCTGGTCCAGTTACTCTCCTAGGACTGAGGACGCTTGTGGCCGCCATCCTGAGTCAGAGAGACTTCGTGTCCTGTGTGCCTGGTGGCCCCCCGTGCGCCCCTTCCCACCGTCTGCTCTGAGCTCCCCACTCCCACGCTTCCTTCTCTCCTCGTGCCTCGGAAGCAGCTCGTTCTGCGTTGTTCACGGAGGCGTTCACGGGCTATTGTTCTCCCAGAGCATGTCGTCCCCAGTCCCCCACCCTGACCTCGGAGCAGGTGAAGGGCTCCTGGGTTGGGTGGGAATGGGGGGGACACAGCCTGAGTGAGGATTGTGAGGCATGGGGAGACCGCGGTGCTCAACTCACTCTGGCCCGCTGGGCTCCACTCTGGAAACAGCTCTGGACCCCAGCGCTGGCCTCCCAGGAGACCCCACAACCAGCACAGACCTGAGACTGTGGCCTCAGCAGCGGCCCTGCTGGGTCCTAGGCAGGGAGTCGGAGGCCCATGAGGCCGGAGACTGCAGGCCCTACCCCCTCCCCAAAACGTGGTGTTGAGAGAAGAAAGCTTGGGACTTTTTTTTCCCACCCTATTTTTTTCTGGTAGACAATTTACACAAGTCATAAAATGTACTATTAAACTTTGAAAAAATCTGAAAATTAGTGAGTGATTAACATCGCCCAGAATGGTGCTCCTTAGAGACAGTGAGGCTAATGTTAAGGGGTCTTTCCTCCTTTCCTGTTTTTTCTATGCACAAATATATGAAAATATATGTTTCTTTAAGAGTGAGGTCATTCTTGGCACATAATTCCCAGTCCTTTTATCACATAATATTGTAAGAGGAAAAGTTTCTCCTTCATTAAATAATAGCTACCCTTAATGGATAAGTGCTACTTCATTAGATGACTTTAATCAGCCAATTTCAGTCCCACCATCTCTGGCTATTACAGGCACGTGGGATGCCCTGTCAAGAATGTCAAGTGCACTGGCCCCGTGGTGGGGTGGCCAGACCGGCTGTGCTTCCATGAGAGGTTGAGCACGGCCTGCGGCGTGGAGCCTCAGTGTGGAGGCAGGGAGGCTGTGCCACGGCCGGAGTCCACCGCTCAGCGATTCCTTTGGGCAGCCCTGGCTGATGCTTGGACTGGCTGGAGCCCCGAGGCTTTCCCCTGCAGTCTAACCCAAAACACGTGGGATGGTCCTGTTCCTACCTGTCTTCAGTACCCTTCCCAGCCTGACCCCGTGAAAGGCCATTCAGGGTGGAAATGGTGGCCAGGGACACAGTCCATCACCGTGGGCAGGCCCACCTCTGCCAGCTGCAGGCCCAGTGGAAGCGGAAGACGTGGCCAAGGGACCATGGTGCCTGCAGGGGCCTCAGCATCCAAGGCAGTGGGCTGGAGACCATCTCGCTCCCTGGAGAATGCCTGGAGGAAGAATAGTGGACTTTTTGAGGCCATGGATTCTGCATTAGCATGTGAGGACGTGGGTGGGCGAGGCGCGGGAGCTCTGTCACTCTGAAGTGGTCATCTTCGCAGGGACAGTTGATTCCTTCAGGCAGAGCCTAAAAGCCAAATTGCTGGGCCCAAGATCATGAATGCATTCAAGGATGTCGCCTTATCCAACAGGTCTGCAGAAAAGGGCCAGTACAAGTTTTCCCGGGGCTGGGATTTAGCACAGTTGGTAGAGTGCTGTGCTGCAGTCTCTGAGGTCCCGAGTTCAATTCCCAGCATGGCAAAAATGGGAGAAGGGCCTGGAAATCCACTCCCAAGGCAATCCTGAAACAGTCAGCCATTGAAAACCCTATGTGGGTCACTGTGAGTCAGATACCGACTCGATGGCACCTAACAACAACAACAACAACAAGTTTTCCCAGAATCTCCAGAGATTTTAATGTCATCTTCCGTCGGCAGGGCTGGCCGCCAGATGGGAGGAGTTGGTTGTGTGAAGCTACCAGGCAGAAGGACACAGAGTACAAGCCTTCATGTGGGAGTGGAGGAGGGCACATTGGCCAGGCAGGACAGACCCAACCCCGGACAGGATGGCCCTGGCTCATGGGGCCACCTGCCCACTGTGGAGTGGGTCAGGGGCTGCCAAGGGTGCTTGAGGGAGGAAAAGGTAAGAAGCAGCCTGTTGTGGAGAGCTCGCCCTGGAATATAATTGCTTAATAACTCAGAGAATTTCCGAGATCAGACATACACTCTTCATGTGCAGAATAAATCTGCAGAGCAGGTCACCAGATTAGGGCCCATCTGACTTTACCACATGTATTCATTTCCTAGTCTGCAGCCATAGCACCCTAGTATCCAATCCTGTCTGATCTCAGAAGCTAAGCCTCAGATGGGAGAAACCCTGGGAACATCAGGTGCTGCTGTAAGCCTGGGAGAAGGACCTGGCAACCCACTCCTGAAACAATCAGCCATTGAAAACCCCAAAGAAGCACTGACATAGTGCCGGGCATGGCACAGTGTCAGGGAGTATTTGGTTCTGCTGTACATAGGGTTGCTACGAATCCAACCCAACATGACAGTGTCTAATAGCAACAACAACCCTCACTTCCTAGGGCTGTCACTAAGAAATACCACAAACTGGGTGGCTTAAAACACTATAAATTTATTCCCTCACAATTGTGGAGCTAAAAAATCTGAAATCCAAATGTGGAGCAGGACTATGATCCCGCTCAAGACTCCAGTGGAGACTCCGTACTGCCTCTTGCTGCTCTGGGTGGGTCCTGGCAACGTTTGGCATTCCTTGGCTAGTGGCCCCATCCCTCCATCTTTGCCTCTGTCATCACGTGGCCAGCTTCTCTCTGGAGCTGTGTCTCCATGAATTCCCTGCTCTTTTCCTCTGTGACTTGTCAATTTGAGTCCATTTGCAAAGACTCTATTTCCAAATAAGGCCACATGCACAGGTATTCAGTATTAGGATTTATCATATCTTGAGGGAGAGAGAAAATTCTACATACTATGTCGATGGCATCAAACAACAACAACTGTTTTCCATTATATGATAATACAGCTTGGTTTATTTGGACATAAAGTTCTAGTAGGTAGATGCTCCTTTTAAAAAATTATTCTCATATTTTGTTTAGAAGCTCATATTGCAGATGCATTAGAAAAGTCTCATCATTTGAGACCCCACAATCGATGATATGACGGGTCTTCTTTGTCACCAGTAGTATTTCTGTATATCCTTTCTGTCTCTCCTACAAGGAATAAAGGTGTCTGTGTGTCTTACTCCCAACCACAGGCAGCGGAACGCTGTGTACACTTGGGCTTTTATTGCGGATTCTAACACAATGGTGATAACAGCTTGTTCCAACAAAGCAGGCGGTTGCTTCTCCCTCATTGTCCCCTCACGGATTTGGCACAGAGAGTTGCAGGTACACTCCTTGCGTTTCTGTGATTTAAGCTTCCCTGGGCTTTCTGCGTCCTTGCAGGCTGGTCCTCTGTGCATCACACCCGGATTTGTAAGGAGCAAAAGGACACCTTCTCTCATGTGCATAGATGACCGCTATGCCCCCTGGCATTCCGTTGTGCACCTTTGGATAAGGGCTTTGGAGATAGGATGCCCGCAGCCTCATGATTCCAAATCCCAGGCTAGCATGGGTAACGGCCTTTGGTTTGATCAGGGAGCACGGACCTTTGAGCTTGCGACCACCCACCTCACAATTCTTCTTTTCTCCTTTGTCCACTTGGACAGAGTGGCCGCACAGAGCAAAGCATGACAAACTGTTTCTCCCTGCAAATGGGGAGAGGTGGCCCCATCACTCCCTCTTCCTCTTTCTCAATAAGCAGAATTTTTGCTGTGTATTGCTTGCATTTTGCACCCATCCTCCTAAGGTGCATTTGGGGGCTGACTTTCACTTCAGCAGGGGTCTGTGTGTGGGTTGGGGAGGGGCGTTCTCAGCGCTCTGGCTTTCCCCCCACCTCTCGCCCTCCTCTCGTATGATTTCACTTGCAAATGTTCCAGATCTGCTAACTGCAGCGGCGGCGGCGCTCTGGAAGAGCAGGAGCACGGCGCGCTGGGCTGATCCCGAGACCAGCGAACAGCTTGCTTATGCATCGATTTGGCTTGGATGGGAAATTAGAACAGCTTTAATCTGCTACCAGCGTGAAGCGGGGAAGCACTCCCCGGAGTGAGGAGTTAGGCGCAGCCCAGCAGGCTGCTGCAGCGCCTCACGGGCAGCAGCCCCGCATCCAGGAGGGTGCTCTCTATCCTTAAAGAGGGCACAGTGCATTCTAGGGGGGGCCAGCTCTGTGCTGCACTGTCCCAGAGCTCAGCCACTGCAAATTGGAAAAATACCAACAGGGAGGTGGTTTTTTCTTCTTATCCCCTTTTTTTGGGTGCCCACATCAATGTGGGTGATTGAATTGAGGTCTTTAAAAATGGACACATAATGCAGTTCGGTCAGATGAGCATTTTAGATTTTAGTAATTAGTAGCTAGGGGCTTGATGAAGTGTAGGAGGTAGGAGGGAGGGAAGTCTATTTTAGGAGATGAGAGTGATAAGGCCTTTGCATGTTTTTATCAGTTCATGTAGAATTTGACATATGGTAAACAGGAAAAGATAGTATTTAAAAATCCCATAAATATACAGGGTGGAAAAAAATCACCAAAGAACAGAATGCCTGCCAGCTCCACTCCCTTTGCCTTCAATAACAGGGTGGCACAAAAGGACCGCACGTCTCCGAGAACGGATCCGTGGTACAGAAAGCTCCTGGAGGCCACGTTAATTAACTCGGGCCGGTTGCGCCCAGTCCCCCAGGCTCCGCGCGCATCGCCTACTGGTCTCTATATTTAGAACCATGAGTCTCACTCCGACTATCCCACTCCACCAGGAGCCAAGCTTTAGGTTGACTTGATTTGGCACATTCCTTTGTTTTATGGCTTTCTGTCAAAACCCCCAAATTAATGCAGTGTTATGTTGACTGTTTTGTTTCTTAATGCAATGAAGCTGTCTTGAAATTACAGTTGGATAGAGCCTTTTAGAGATTTGCACTGACATCATAATCATATCATAATAAAACAGTAATGGAGCCTCGTAGCTTTGCACGGACATGCCTATTGCCAAGCTATGGTATTAAGAGTCTTTTAAGTAATTTTTTTACCTAAATATTTTTTAAAAGTGTCATGGCAAACTTAGTCATCATAAACAAAGACCATTTACCTCAGATCCCTAAAAAAATAGATATTTGGGTAGCCTAACTCAAGGGGTTATTGAGAAGCTAAAAGAGACATTTGATCAGAAAGTGCTTTGAGAAGTTAAAAGTACCAAAAAAAATATTAAACCCAGAACAAAGTATTTTTGGTAAATGAGTAATAATGGCAGTGTAAAATAGTTCATTTTGACTGGAGCTAATTCAGTATTACAGGAAATTCTAACTATATATCTTCCAAGTAAAAGTTTCCATCTTTCTTTAAGACAGGAAATTGTACCACAATGAAATATGGAAAAAATTATTTTTAGTATTAACCAAATTATGTTAAAGTATTGTAGTCATATTCAACCATCCCTTCTCTCCCTCCCCTTACACACACACACACACACACACACACACACACACACGAAAACAGCTCTGTTGAATCTGGGGGGAAAGCAAAGACATCTTCTCCGTTTCTTGACCTAGTAGGACTCTAACCTACAGAGTCTGCATTCGTTAGTTCCCCTTTCCATTTTTCATTTCTGAGCCTGCGCGGCCTTTCCTTCCTTCGGGGCGCAGGGGAGAGAGGCTCCCCATGAGGTCTCGGGAGCGCGCCTGCGGACCAGGGGCAGGTGTGTGCTCAGTCTTTTTGAATGAGGGCGGCTGGTAAAGGTCTGGCGATGCGTGTGCAGGTGTGGGTCTCTGCCTCAGACCGAAAGACCCGACCGGGACATTCTAGATCTTTCCGTAGGGTCTCATCCTGCGTTCAGGCCTCAAGCACGTCGGGGAGGGCAGTGCGGCAGAACGCTTTTCCCGTTCTCATTCTCAAATGTTTGGTGTAGTTGTGTAAGTTACACCCTGCGTTCATTGGTGACCAACATTTTTTAAGAATTGGTTTCCTGTTTTCTTAGGATGAATGATTCAGATGCAGAGTGAGCAAGAGGAGTCTCCAAGAATCCTGCAGGCTGTGCACACAGGGAAAGGGAGGGAGGGTAGATACGCTGCCGGCACCAGGAGCCTCAAGCTGGGACCTCTCTGGACACTGAGGGGCTGCCCCTGGGGAGACCAGGTGGCGGACTTCCTGGAGACTGCAGGTTGAGTAGGACTGGAGTGGGAACAGCATTGGTCTCAGGCCCTCCTCTGCACTCTGGTGTGTCTGGCCTCGCTGGAACGCCCCTAGTGACCCTGAGAACTTGCTTATGGCCCTGCTGCACAAGGGTGGACGGTTGACTGGAGAGAGAAAGGCTTGGACTCACAACCACTGCAAAGACCCCCAGTCTTGGAGGGATTTCCTGTGGATATACAGGAATATACGTATTTAAGCGAGGGACAGCAGTTGGCTCACTTTAAGACACACAACACCTTTTGCCCCCAAAAGAGATGAATGGACCAGCATTGACATATGAAGTTATGCATTGAATTCTCAGATTATATCTCTATGATGCTTAAGCAACTTAATTCTACATCTTCAAATAATTTTGCTAGCTACAAGCAAGTGGTTTGTAGAAATGTTTTTGTCATTTTTTTTTTAGAAAACATAGCTTTTGCTTTTAAAAATACATTAATTGGTTCAAAACACAGCGGTTATTATCTCCTTCCTCATGAGGAAAGATGCGTTTCTCCAAACCCATAGCACAGCATCGTTCACAGCGACCCTGTGAGATAGATGATCAGCCCCTGGATGGGGCACTGGTGAACCCAATGGTGTTGCTGAGGGCTTGTGATAGGAGGTAGTAAGACAAACCCTGGATAATTTTCTTTATTTCTTTTTGGTTCTGGGGGGTTGAATCCAGAGCCTTGCGCCTGCATGCTTTGCAAGTGCTGGACCACTGAGCTGCACCCCTGGCCCATTTTTTTTACTTTTTGAGACAGGGTCTTGCTAAGTTACACAGACTGCCACTGGTCTCGAACTTGCGATCCTCCCATCTCCACCTCCCGAGCTGCTAGGATTACAGACGTGCACCACCACGCCCAGTGCTAACCCTGGATAATTTTAAGGCTTGTGTTTATCTCTCCACTTTAAAAGTCAGTGCTCACCTGGCAACCACACTGTCTTGCACTTCTAAACTGAATTTCAAGGCATTGGCAAGTGACACTCTATCATTGGAAAAATAGCTTGTCAAAGTGCACATAAAATTAAGTTAAAAGCCCAGGGAATTCTCTTCCAAGGTTCTATCCTTGATCAGCCTGCTGCCGTAGTACTGTGGCATCCGATCCCATCAGATCTTGGAAGCTAAGCAGGGTCTGGCCTGGTTAGTACTTGGATGGGAGACTGCCTGGGAATGCCAGATGTTGTAGGCTTGGGAGAAGGACCCGGCAACCCAGTCCCCCAAAACAATCAGCTATTGAAAACTGTATGGATAGCAAAGAAGCAGTAATAATACTGTTTCACCTGTTGTACATAAGGTCACTATGAGTCAGATACCGACTCCATGGCACCTGACAACAACAATTCTTGATCAATTATTTTATCAACTAGACTCAGAAAAATTCACTGATTTCTTGATACAACTTTTGAAGTTTCTATATATTTGTATATTTTGCTTTGATTGTTGACCATATTCAAACTTACTCAAAATAGAAAGCATAGTAGAAGGAAGCCCCATGTGTATCTATTACTCATCTTTAACAATTATCCACGTGATCCATGTAATTCCATCCACCTCTTCTGCCTACTTACCCTCTCTAGAGTTTTTAAAAAACTGGTATAAGAATTGTAGCATTCACTGATTACTATTCTCCATAACTTCTTTTGTGGTAAAATATACTTGAAAAATTTCTCCACGAGTGACATTTATGGCACTACCAATGTTTTGTAACAATCACTGTTGTCTAGTTCCAGAACTCTTCTTCTTCCCAAAAGGAGCCCATTAGATAGCCACAGCCATTCCTTTCTCCTCCAAGGCCTCTGAGAAAAATGACTTGTTTTTCCCTTTACGAGACTGGAATCACACAGCGAGTGGCCTATCGGGTCTGACTTCTTTCACCTAGCATAATGTTTTCAAAGTTTATCCATGTTGCCACATGTATCAGAACCTCATTCCTTTTATGGCTCAATAATATTCCACTGTCTGTATGGGCCCTCTTTGGTTCATTTGGGTTGTTTCTGCCTTATGGCTGTAGTAATTAGTGGCTCTGTGACATTTGTTAGAACACTTATTTTCAGTTTTGGGGGGTGTACAGTAGTCCTTCCTTATATATGGTTTTATTGTCTGCCATGTCAGTTACTTGCACTAAACTGTGGTCTGAAAATATTAAATGGAAAATTACAGAAATAAACACTAAGTTTTAAACTGTGTGCTGTTCAGAGCATAATGAAATCTTTCACCATCTGGCTTTGTTCTACCCATAACATGAACCATTCCTTTCTTTGGTGTATCCAAGCCGTATATGCTACCTGCCTGTTACTCACCTCGGAACCTCCTCAGTTATTAGATAGACAGTTATGGTAGCACGTTGCTTGTGTTCAAGTAACTTTTATTTCACTAAAAAAATGGCCTAAAACACAAGTGCAGAAATGCCAATAGCTAGGCTATGCCAAAGAGAAGCCGTAAAGTACATCCTTTCAGTGAATAGTGAGGTGGCTAAGATCTATAGTAACAACATATCTTTTCTCCATGACATAGTGGAAAGGGAACAAGAAATTCTTGCCAGTTTTGCTGTCGCCCTCATCCTGCCAAGGTTTCAGGAACAGTGCTTGGTGAGTGCTTAGGTAAGATGGAAAGGGCATTAAAGCACAAGGGTTGGTATCATCCGTGGTTTCAGGCATCCACTGGGGTCTTGGAAAGGATCCTCCACAAAGAGGAGGGAAGCCTATAGCAAAGGGTGAAACGCCCGATCCGATGGTAACTCTACGCTCCACACAGAGAAGCCGTGAACTGTCTCTCATGGGGGCTGCGCCAGCTCGCAATCCCGTGAGCCATGCGCAAGGGTCCCATCTCTCCACATCCTCCTCAACACGCATCTTCATTACTTTGAGTTATTCTGTCCATCCTGTGTGTGTGAAGAGGGATATACCACACTGTGGTTTTGATTTACATTCCCCCACGGCTAAGGATACTGAGTCTCTTTCACGTCATTATTTGCATTTCTCTATCTTCTTTGGAGAGCTGCCTATTTAAATTCTTCACCCAATTAAATTGGGTCGGATTTTTATTGCTGCATAGTAAGAGTTTATATATTTTGGATAGTTGGCCTTTATCAGATATGTTGTTGTTGTTGTTGTTAGGTGCCGTCGAGTCGGTATCCGACTCATAGCGACCCTCATAGGGTTTTCAATGGCTGACTGTTTCGGGATTGCCTTGGGGTGGATTGCCAGGCCCTTCTCCCATTTTTTTGGTGCTGGGAATGGAACTCAAGACCTCAGAGACTGCAGCGCAGCGCTCTACCAACTGAGCTAAATCCCAGCCCTTTTATCAGATATAGGATTTGCAAATGTTTTTCTCACAAGGTATTGGCTATCCTTTTACTTTCTTCTTGTATCCTTTAAAGCACAAAAGTTTTAAATCTCGATGAAGTCCAATTCGTTTCTTTTTCTCCAATTGCTTGTGCTTTTTCTGTGATATCTAAGAGACAATTCCCTAGCGCAAAGTCGTGGAGATGCACGCCTGTTTTCTTCTAAGAACTGTGTAGTTTCAGCTCTTATAATTAAATCTTTGGTCCATTGTGCGTTCATTTTTGCACATGTTGTGAGGCAGGAGTCCCAATCCGCACTTCTGTGCACAGATATCGAGGTGTCCTGGCTCTGTTTGTTGGAAAGACAGCTCTTTCGTCCTGTGTGGTCTTGTCAGCATTGCTGAAAATCAGTGGATGACTGACGCGTGGGTTATTTCTGGATTCTCCATTCTATTCCATTGGTGTGAGTGTTTCTGGTGAATATAACAAAAACCATATATTTTCTTCAGCAAAACATAGCATGAATTGTTATTAGCACTTCCAATGGAGGGTGAGAACGACAGGATCCTTGTTCTACCTTATCAGTAGTCTCTGCACCCCTTTAACCTCTGCTCACATGTCTAGGTCTGAATGTTATCAAAATACATATTCTCTTTGTCTAACTATACGCATCAAAAGCTTCAGAGTGGCAACACAAAAACTACTATGAACAATATAATTAGTAAGAATGTTTTTGGAGTATCTTTTGGCAAATGCATTCCAAATAATGTGCCTTTTTCCTCTCTGTCTCCTTTTCAAACTTTATGCCTAGCTTTAAGCAGTTTGATTATGATGTGCCTTGGTGTTCCTTGGGTGTGGATCTGGACGTGTGGGTTTATAGTGTGCATGAGATTTGGAGACTACTTCATCTCTTATCTTTTCAAACACTCTTCCTTCACCTCTCACTGTGAAATAGCGTGGTCATTAAGTCACTTGACGTTGCCCATGGCACACTGAGGACCTGTTTGAAATTCTTTGCTCTCAGTGTGTTGCCTTGCAGATAGTTTTTATTGGTATGCCTTCAACTTTTCTAATCTTTTCTTCATGGTGCCTGTTGTTGTTGTTGTTGTTGTTGTTGTTAGGTGCGGTCGAGTCATGTCTGATTCATAGAGACCCTCACAGGGTTTTCGATGGCTGATTGTTTCAGGATTGTTTCAGGAATGGATTGCCAGGTCCTTCTCTTGCTTTTGCAGTGCTGGGGATGGAACCCAGGGCCTCAGGGCATGCCGTGTGGCACTCTACCAAGTAAGATAAACCATAGCCCCCAATTTAAAGGACAAGAGTGATCCCAGCCAACAGTTGAGTGAGGCTAGGATGCTCAATCCTTGTTGCTGTTGTTAGGTGCCATCAATTCAGGTCTGACTCATAGTGACCCTCATAGAGTTTCAATGGCTGATTGTTTTGGGATTGTTTCAGGAGTGGATTGCCACGTCCTTCTCCCATTTTTGTGGTGCTGGGTATCAAACCTGGGTCTTCAGAGAGTGTGGAGCAGCACTCTACCAACTGAGCTCAACCCTAGCCCCCCATCATGTCTACTGTGCTGTTAACCCCATTCAGTGTATCTTTACCTTGGACACTATGTTCTCATGGCTAAAACTTTAACTTAGTCCTTTTTATATATTCTATGTGTCAACTTCGGGCTGGGATTTAGCTCAGTGGGTAGAGCGCTGCGCTGCAGTCTCTGAGGCCTGGAGTTCAATTCCCAGCACCGCAAAAATGGGAGAAGGGCCTGGCAATCCTCTCCCAAGGCAATCCCGAAACAGTCAGCCATTGAAAACCCTATGAGGGTCGCTATGAGTCGGATACCGACTCGACGGCACCTAACAACAACAACAATGTGTCAACTTCCGATGTTTAATTTTTCCTATAATATCTTGAACATAGGGAATGCTTTTATAATATAGCTATCCCTCAGTATTTTGAGGGGGTGGATTCTTGAACCTCGCAAGAAACCCAAATCTGCAGATGTTCAATCTCTTGTATAAAATGATATGATATTTGCATATTATCTGGACACAGCCTCCTGTAAATTTAAATCGTCTCTGCTGTTGCTGTTAGGTGTTGTTGAGTTGGATTCAGCTCATAGCAACCCTATGTACAGCAGAACAAAGCACTACCCAACACTGTGCCATCCCCTTGATCTTTTTGTGTTTGAACCATTGTTGCAGCCACTATATATCTTCATATTTTGAGTCATGCCACATCAGCAAAAGGAGGTCACAGGGGATTTACCCCATTCTCATCATTAAGGTTGACTCTACCTTGAGGAGGCAGCTCTTCCCCAGTCATCCCTTGACTGGCTTCCCCCCGGGGGCACTCATGTCTAGCACTATATCTGACAGTGTTTATCTGCTATTCATAGGGTTTTCAATGGCTAATTGTTTTGCAAATGGGCTGTCAGTTCCTTCTCTCTAGGCTGTGTTAATCTGGAAGCTCAGCTGAAACCTGTCCACCATGGGTGGCCCTGCTGGTATCTGAAATATTGGTGGCATAGCTTTCAGCATCACAGCCACGTGCAAGCCCTCAGAGCATGACAAGCTGACAGCCTCGTGGAGGAAGTCATTTCTAGATTCGCTGTGATATCTAATATTATGTAAACGTGACATAAATAGTTACTCTACTCTACTATTTAGACCGTAATGACAAGAAAAATGTCTGTCCGTGCTCAGTACAGATGCAATGTCTCTCTAAGTCTTTCCTCTCCGAGGTTGGTTGACTCCTCCGAAGTGGAACGTGTGGATTTGGAGGACCGAGTGAAGCTGTTTTTTATGAACTTATCTACTGAGTCTGTCATCTGACCCATTTCCGGGTCAGTTTTAATTATTTGATTTCCCCCTAATTATGTGCTATGTTTTCCTTGTTCTCTGCACACCCGGCAATTTTTGTTTGGATACCTTGCATTTTGGCTTTTTCCATTTTTGACTGTCGGGTATTTCTGTGTTCTTAAAAACACCCCTGAGCTTTGTCCGGAGACGTGGGTTAGCTACTGGGCACCGCTCTGCTCCTTGGTGTCTTGCTTCTGAGTTTTGGCCAGGAGAGCTGGAACAGTGTTTCATCTGGGGCAAAGGGCTGGGATTTAGCTGGGATAAAGCACTGCTCTGCAGTCTCAGAGGTCCCAAGTTCGATTCCCAGCACCACAAAATGGGAGAAGGACATGGTGACTCACTCCCAAGGCAATCCTGAAACAGTCAACCATTGGAAACCCTATTAGGGTCGCTATGAGTCGGACATGCCTCAACAGCACCTAACAACAAACAACAACAACAACAACAACAACAACAACAACAACAACAACAACAACGAGCCACAACCCTTCGGCAAGCCCTCCCCGGTGTGTGTGAGTTGTGTGGCGTCTCCTTGGGCTGAAGGGTCAGCTCTGGGTAAGCCCCACGGTCTCACCCTCACAGTCCTCTGACTTAGTTCTGCTGAGTCCTGCCCACGTCCTCGGCACTGGGCTGAACACTCACCCATGCAGGGCTGTGACAGGTGTGGCCCATGTCCACATCTTCAGTGGCGGCACCCTGGAGTCTTGCCTGTTCCTCCCCTGCTAACCCCAGCTGCCATGATTGCAGTGATGGCCATGTCCCCTGGCCCCCAAGGGTGGCCTCATCTAAGCTCCAGGACCCAGGAACTGGCTCCTGTAAGTAGAAGAGAGTGGGCAGGGGGAGAGAGGATCTTCAGGTAGGGGCTGCCCCATGCACCTCCAGGGCTCATGGTAGGAGGGAGACCAGAGATCCCAAGACATGGAGGCCCAGCGATGCCACGTGGCTGGCGGCAGAGATGAAGGAGGCTGAGAACAGCCTCTGGAGCTGGGCGAGGCGGAGGCCAGGCAGAACCCTTCTGGCCTCCAGAGTCGTAGACGATGCCAGTGCCTTGTTTCAAGGCTGGGGTGTGGTAAGGAGTGACCTGAGCTGTAGGGGACAGTTCAGACCTGGCTGCTGTGGCCCTTCTGCCCAGGAGGGCTGCCGGCTCTCCAACCTGCCCCTGTGTGGCCAGCGACCCACACAGGCAGCCAGCCCGCAGCGGCACCTCAGCATTTCCCTGTCTTAGGGGCGTGGCCTCTGTCACCTGCTGTGTCCTACAGTACCGCCAACCCCAGCATTTGGTCCAAGAGAGAGGAGAGCAGGTCATACCTGCCCCAGCTCCTTCCTGGCTGGTGTTGCGTCCACTCTGATACAAAACCAAATGCGTTTTAAAAAATTGCTTCCCAATACTTGGGGTGCTTTTTATTGAATTTAACTTTAAAACATTATAAAATATTTTTTAAGTTATTTTATTTTCCAGCTTAGTTTTTCTTATACAAACAAGCTTTTTGAATGTAAGAAAGACAGTGATTATTCATCATATGCCTGAACATCTAAACCACAGAACAGTAATTTTCTGTTGCAGAAAGACATTGGCACCATGATATTGTAATCTGAACTTAAGACGATCCCTTTCCGAGAGCTTCATCATCATAACAGCTATTTAGAAATAATGCATTGGTAAAAAGGTTGGGTTCTCCACGGATAAAATATTTCTAATGACTACTAGCAGATTTTACTGTCTTTTTCTGACCTCTGCCACTCCAGCATCAGTTAGGATAGTGGATTTTTTGCTTTTCTTCTCAGTCTACCTTTGTGTGGTCAAGAATGCTTCAACCACTTTGATGGAATATTTCGGTGTGTCTGGTCACATGATCACATCAGCAATTTCATGTTGCATGAAGCAATTTACCTTTGTGTGAAGGAAGCCACAGCCACTTTGGCTCGAGCATTTAAGATGTGGAAAGTAGTATGGAGGCTTGTGAACACCTCTTCCGCTTCTACGTCATAATCCCAGGCTGCATTACCTGAAACTCAGTTCACAAGGATGATGTTGCACTTCATGGCTGGGAGAGGGAACCAGGCTGATTTAGACACAAACACAGGCATTAATCTCTACCTGATCTCAAAAGCCAGACTGCTTCAGTCATAAATCTTCCTTGGTATCTCCTATCCCCTAGGTTAGTTCTTTCTTTTAAGTTTGTAATATTTTCTGATAACATACCTACCTGTCTACTCTTTATGCTTCATTTTCTCATTTGTTCTGGGGAATGTACAGAGCCGTCTTCAAGGTATGCTATCTGGAAGTGTGTATAATTGGAATAAAGAGTCAGTGCCATTTTTAGTACACTAGGAAGGTTAAAATGTCCCAAACAATGCTCAGTTGCATGTTCTATAATTAAATAGCAGAAAGCAGCAAAATGCATTAATTATCACCGTTGATAAAACTGAGAATTGGCTCGCCATCCATTTAAAAACATGGGCTTTTCATTTGTGCTCCAGGAAGAACATCGAAGAACAAAATTATCTTTGGAAAACATAAGAAAAAAGGGAATCTCAGCCTTCCTGCCAGCGATGCCTATGTGTAGGGCTTCTGCAAACCCCGGTGCACAGTGCTGGGTGGCCTCACTATGCAGTGAGATTCATTTGTCATCTGATGGGGTCCCTAGAAGTTGGCTGCTCATTCTTCTACCTTACCATTGTGGGGCGTGCGCCTCCCAGTCTGGCCCAGATGTTCGGAAGGCTGGCGCCCGCGCACACAGATACTAAACACAATTCACTCGGGAGCCCTTGGGTGAGGGGCGCAGACTCCTGCGGCCCTCGGGAGGCTGGCGGAGATGGGAGAAAGGAAAAGCCTTGGGCGCTTTTGCCTTCCAGGGACAAACACCCCTGTTGGTGGTCTCCGGTGGTCAAGAGGAGACAGTTCTTTCTTTGTTGATGGTCAAGGTGCGAGAGCATTCTTTCCTCACCGAAGGTCCAGGCGAGAGAGTGGGAAATCTGTTTCCTCATTGGTGGTCCGGGCGAGAACAGGGTCTTTCCTTGGTGGTGGTCGAAGATCCGGGCCAAAAGGAAAGGTCTTGCTTAACTGATGGTCCAGGTGAAAAAGGAGAAAAGTGGGGAGCTGCCGCAGTGCAGCTCCTTATATAGCTCGCACACGTAATGGCCTGAGCCAATCAGCTTTGAGTTCAATTGTCCAATCAGGTTCGGGGGATTTGTGAAGGGTTTTGTACAAACATCCAACCAAGTTACCTTCACTCTCTCTAGATCCAGCCATTTTCCCCGTTTTGGGGTTTTGACAATTTCCTCCCAATTTCTCCTTACAACCATGAGGTTCATTCTCTCATTTTGTTCACCAGTCAGAGTCTGGCCTTCCTGGCACTGGAACAAACCTTTGATAGGCAGCTATCAAGTGGGGGGGGAGATGCATAATACAAATTTCTTTCTTGTGTGTATTTTAAGGTTCTTGGAAATTTGTTTGACAAATTGTTCTAAGTATCACTTTCTTCCTGTAAGCTAAGATCTCTCTCATGTAAGTTATAAAAACAGTCTAAATACATTATTTTTGGGATAAGCTCTTACTCAAATTATGGCAAACATCATTTTAAAATGCATATTCAAAATCACACACTGAACTTTTTGTACTCTTGTTTGGAAGAGAACTCAAGATGAGAATCCTCTATTCCCTTAAACATTTATTTAAAATGATTCATTATCCTCTTTAGGTTTTCCTCCCACGCAACACACTGACAGTATTGTTTAAAAAATGATTGTTATGGTTGCATATGGTAACTTCTTACACCTCTTCACAAGCTTACAAAAATAATCACACAACACTTCAGGTTTTTCCCACTGAAAATTTCTGCAAGCAACTTACGTAATGTTTTACCCATATACTTTGATTATCAAAACAGAACTTAGGGTAAATTATACACATATTTTATCAGTATTGAACAGTCCCAGTACTATTATTAAAAATTGTGGTCCTTTTGGAATTTCTGGATTCTCATATTTCTATTACGGTCCTGGATTTAGAATTCTGTAAGCAAATGAGAAATTGGAGCGTTCAGACAGAACCACGGATGTTACCTGACAATCAAGATTTATGTGAAAAGCTAAGAACAGGAGGTTACTTGGCATTTTCAGGGTGGGGGGATGCTACACGCCAAGTCCACTTCCACTAGTAGTTTGCTGTCCCACACCCTGCTCACAGGCCACAGCACACACACAGGAAGCAGCAGGTCTCCCCTGCGCACAGACGCCCATGGGAGAACACTAGCGTTTGTTAACTTCTAGCTACTCTAATGTTGGGTTTCTTTCCGTTAGGTTTTTTCTTCTTTCTTTTCTTTATTTCCCCACTCTGTAATGCCCTCCTTATGCCCTTTCCTAGAAATTAAGTATAGATTAATTTTACAGTGGGGTCGCAGGTAAAAGAGAGATATCTACCAGCTTCTGGGAAGAATGGAGAGGAGGCTTAACCAACTACATGCGCATTTTAAGTTAATGGCAAAGGAGACTCCTCATCCCATCTCCTCCTATTGGAATTTGGGGTTTCTTGTCATCCATTCTGAGTGACACTGTAGGTGAAGTGGAGGTATGAAGATGCCTTCTATTACTGTCGAGTACAGATTTTTCCATCTATTATCAGGTAACTAATGATCAAATATTATTGGCTGGGATTTAGCTCAGTTGGTAGAGCGCTGTGCTGCAGTCTCTGAGGTCCCGAGTTCACTTCCCAGAACTGCAAAAATGGGAGAAGGACCTGGCAATCCACTCCCAAGGCAATCCGGAAACAGCCATTGAAAACCCTATTAGGATTGCTATGAGTCAGATACTGACTGGACGGCACATAACAACAACAACAATGATCAGATAGCCTGCAGCTGATGTAGCATCTGATCCCGTCAGATCTTGGAAGCCAAGCAGGGTCAGGCCTGGTTAGTACTTGGATGGGAGACTGCCTGGGAACACCAGGTGCTGTAGGCTTGGGGCAAGGACTAGGCAACCCACTCCCAAAAATCAATCAGCCGTTGAAAACCCTATGAAAAGCAGAGAAGCACTGACAGTATTTCATCTGTTGTAGGTTGATTCGCTGTGAGTCAGACTGTACCTAACAACAACAACAACAACAACAACAACAACAACAACAATGCTCAGGTGGCATGCCAGGCTGTGGAACCTCCAGGTACCTGGGCGAGTGGCAAAGCCACAGCTCCCTCCCTGGGGAGGCCTACGGAGTGCATGGGGCCCTCGGACTGGCCACATGTGGGTCCCAGGCTTGCGGGGCAGCCCCTTGCTCTCTCTTGCTGTGGTCCAGGCATTTCTACTTTGCTGGCTCGGTGTGGCCCAAGCAGAATGGCCCTGAGGCTGCAGCTCTTCCGTGCCCTTCCTTTTCCCCACAGCCTGGGTGGAGAGCTGCAGCCTGGTGGTGCCCCCTGGGCGCCAGGGGAGCCCCGCCTCCTGTACCCCTCCACTTTGGCTTCTGTCTTGCAGGACACCAGCCCAGTAAACATCCCATGCGGCTGCACTGTGCAGTCTGTGCTGTGGTGGTTGTCCTTGAAGGGACGTTTGAGGTCTGCGGAGAAGCATCCTGGACCCTGCACCCTCCACCCTGCACCTGGGGCCTATGAAGGGGACTCATGCAGGTGGGAGAAGGAGCCGCAGAGGGAGTGACAGCGATGGCTATGACAGGAGTTTTGAGGGGGGCTTCGCTGACCCATTTCTTCCTTCACTGAAAATAGCTTTAGCATGTTCACTGGAAATGATGTATGTTGCCTGCTTTAAAAATTCCAATGGCACAGACAAGCTAAGAGCACAATGGAGATATCACAGGTAGGGCTCTGCTTCCACAGGGTGACCTCTGTGGACACCCCATCAACCTTCTTCCAGACCTCTCTCCACGCACGTCTACACACAGGTATGCACACACAGAGACACACACACACACAGACACACACACACACAGACACACACACACACACACACACACACACACACACACACACACACCCTAGCAGCAGAATACCATTGCATGGAGGCCCTGGGCACAAGGGTAGGACTCCCTGTCAATAAATAGCTACCTCTTGGGTTGCATAAGTAGCATATTTACAGGGTAGGTTTTTAAATAGGAAGAGTATTGAACTTTCCGTTTCTATGTTGCTATTATGCCATTTTAATTGCTGAAGATTTACAGCTTTACTTTTAGTAAGCTCTTTTTTTCCAAAGCACTGGATTTTATGAATTCTGAGAACATAGGTGGCATAATTTTATTCAGAGTAATGACTTCCTTTGCTACCATCTCCTTAGATTCCTACAAATTACATTAGGGAACTTTTGCAAATGTAATATTTCTAATTGCTCCTGGAGGTTAAAGAACTTGTGCTTGGAGTGATCTGTACTGTAAGGTTAGATTTGTTTCAATGCTCAACAGCTCTAGTGTAGGAACAGAGAAATTAGCTGTCTGGATTAATCTGAATTTGGGTTTTTGTCATCTGTCACTCTGTTCTCCTGGTAGATGCAATTAAAGGACAAAGACTTGCGGGATCAGTGTGGACTACCAATGTGGGGACCAGGCCAGTGGTCTGCCTTGTGTGGGTACCTAGGAGAGAAGACGAGGGAAGGACTGTAATCAAAGCAGATGCTTCTGAGATGTTAACAACTGGGAAGGCAGAAATTAAGAGTGTGATCTAGCCGGGGGTGGTAGCTCACACCTGTAATCCCAGCGGCTTCGGAGGCGGAGGCAGGAGGATTGCAAGTTCGAGACCAGAGGCAGCCTGTGTAATTTAGTGAGACCCTGTCTCAAAAAGTAAAACAAGTGGGCTGGGGGTGCAGCTCAGTGGTCCAGCACTTACAGAGCATGCAAGTGCAAGGCCTTGGGTTCAACCCCCAGTACCGGAAAAAAAAAAAAAGTGTGTGACCTAAAAGGAGAAAGCCTGGGTCAGGGTGTTAATGTTGAACTTGGGACTCTGAGGAGCTGTTCGTGTAGGGGATGAATATCCTGTAGTAGATATAGGTGAAGAGAAGTGAGTGGTGTCCGCTGAGCCCGCCAGGCTGCTGGAGTTCTGTGAATGCAGACAATGCAGGCCATGGCCACAGGGCACCTCCCACCTGCCAGGCGCCCTCCCCACCAGCCCAAGGCCACAGAATCTGGCTCCATCATGGTGCCAGGCTTCATGTCTACTGAGGTCCGGGCTCCTTGCTCTGGTAATGACCCACGAAGCCACCACACCTGCTGGCCCACAGAGTGTGACACTGAGCCATGGAATAAGGACAGCATGTGCATGTGATAGAAACCCACCACGGATGAAGGAAAGGGCTTTGGCAGGCCAGTGAGTCCTTGCTGAGCTTAGCTCACTATTTGGGAATGGTTCTCCAATGCTCCAAATTGATTGTGATACTCCAATTCTAGACATCTCCAGCTATAATGTAGCTACCAAAAGATGCTTGGCCTGCTAATGAAATCTTGACCTTTTTTTCTTTAGCAATTGTATTTGATGGTTACAAAGCAGGTAATTAGTGCATATTGATTAGGGCAGGTCAGCTGATAGCATGACTAATGCATCTTCAGGAGCAAAAGACTTTTGTGAGTGAACTCAGTCCAACATCGTGTACCACCGGTGCTCACAAATTTGTTTTGAAAATGTGATTGGAAATCATCAGAGACACAGATGCCATAGAGCACAAGGGCCTGGCAGACATCATTTCAGGGGTCTTTTCCCCTGGGATATCAAACTGGTATCTGTTTTTATGATGATAGAAACACATACACTAACCTCCTTTTAATCCTTGATGTGATAAAATTGTTTTATGCTACAGAAGTTACACATGTGGTCATAAAATACTATATTTCAGGAAGTATCTTTATGATATGGTTTAAGTAGTTCACACTCATCTCATTCTCAGGGTGATTACAAGGGTGTCGCTGCCTCCCAGTGGAGGAACAACCACTGATTGGGAGAGAACAGTTTATGGGGCAAGTTCCCCGGGCAGGACACATGGCTAGGATTGCACCATCCTTGCCCCAGCTGCCTTGCCTGGCTGTGCCTGTTTCCACAGAGTCTCTCACTGTGTAGGAAGCCTTACTGGGAATGGGAAACAAAATCCACTAAAGCAAATTGTGTCCTTGTTGGATTTTATTTTGAGTCACCTGATTTGGTAGTGAGCCTTGGTAAAGTACAGATATTATCCTTTTGTAAGTGGATTTTAGTTTTTCCTAGAATGTGGACCCTCACCAGAGGCACTGAAGTGGCCGAGGTGAGAAGATGCCTTCCTGTTGGGTTTGACAGAAGATGGGGTTTTGGAGGGTTGCCATAAACAACTTGCTGTGGCCAGGAGTGACAGAGATTTGCCATGTGGGTCAGGGTCAGGGTGGGGGAGCAGGCTGGGGAGGGAAGCTTGGGGGTTGGGCCCCCAGCTCTAAGTGGTGCAAGAGCTGGGAGTCTGTCCACCGAAGGTTGTTGTTCCCAGCATGCCTTGCAGTGCCCTCAGCACCACAGTGGAGCCAAGGGTCACAAACAGGGTAATGAAAGCTTCCAGAGAGTGCGGCTCCTTCGGCCCACCCTGGTGGTGGGATAATTGGCTCCAAAGGAGTCTGAAGAGGAGAGAGAGGCTTGGGGATTCTAGGGAATGTGGGCTTTCTAGGGTGTGAGATATCCAACTAATTAAAAGAATCCTTCTTGGAAGTTGGCCATGTTACCAGGAGCAGGATGCTGAGAAAAGAGGCACTTTTCAACCTCACTGTCTACAAGTGGCATGTCTGCAAGGGGAATAAGAGTGAGTCACAGGCCCATCTCTCAAATCCAGGGACACGGCATGCAGAGTGAGCTTCCACAAGCAATGGTCTGTTTTCCTTTTTTCCCTCAAACAGAACTTTCTGTCCTAAAAAGGGTTTCAAAAAGGGGTCCTGCATCTGCTGCATGGGAGCTTCTTTCTGCCCAGCTGCCCTGGGCTCCAGGCTGGGATTTAGCTCAGTTCGTAGAGCGCTGCGCTGTAGTCTCTGAGATCCCGAGTTCGATTCCCAGCACCGCAAAAATGGGAGAAGGATCTGGCTATCCACTCCCAGGGCAATCCTGAAATAGTCAGCCATTGAAAACCCTAGGAGGGTCGATATGAGTTGCCTGCAGCTGTAGCCCTGTGGCATCCGATCCCATCAGATCTCGGAAGCTAAGCAGGGTCAGGCCTAGTAAGTACCTGGATGGGAGACCACCTGGGAACACCAGAAGCTGTAGGCTTGGGAGAAGGACCTGGCAACCCCCTCCCAAAAATCAGTCTGCCATTGAAAACCCTATGAACAGTGGAGAAGCACTGACAATAGTGTTTCCCCTGTTGTACAGAGGGTGGCTATGAGTCGGATACCGACTCGACAGCACCTAACAACAACAACAACAAGCCCTGGGCTCCTGTTTGGTTGGTCGGTTGGTTTGCAGTGGGTGGATGAACTCTCTTGGCATCATGGTCAGTGCTCTCAGCGTCCCTCCTTCCTCCTACATTCCCTTCATCTCCTTCCTGACTGCAGAGCTCTGTCTTCTAGAGGACCTTCATCATGGTTTCAAGATATCAAGGCATCTGATGCCTCCCATGGTTATTCAGTCTGCAACCTGCACAGCTGTACTCAGACTGGCCTGGAAGGACAGTTTAGGAGTCTCCCAGCTCTGTCCGGTCTCCTGAGATAGAACTTCCCTGGGAAATTAAAAAAAAAAAAGTTTTAAGTAAAGATTGTTATGAAACACATGCATGCACTCATTTTGTTGTTTTTGTTAGGTGTTGCTGAATTGGTGTCCAACTCATAGCAACCCTACATACAGCAGGCAAAATAGCATTGTTAGTGCTTCTCTGCTATTCATAGGGTTTTCAGTGGTTATTTTCAGGGAGTGGTTTCCAGGTCCTTCTCCCAAGCCTACAGCATCTGGTGTTCCCAAGTGATCTCCCATCCAAGTTCTAACCAGGCCTGACCCTGCTTAGCTTCTGAGATCTGATGGGATTGGAAGCCACAGTGGTATGGCTGCAGGCAAAAATATGGAATGCTTCACAAATGTGCGTGCCATCCCTGCGCACGGGCCATGCTGATCTTCTCTGTGCCATGCCAATTTTAGTATATGTGCTACCAAAGTGAGCACGTACTCACTTTAGATAAGTATTTACTAAGTGGGTCTGCTTTGGGCCAGTGAAGTTTTAAGTTCTGGAAAGTGAGAGGTGAGCTAAACAATTCGGGAAGATAACTGGTGTTTCACTGGAAAACTGTGGATAGTTGGGTTGTCAGGGCAGTGTAGGGTCTGGATGAGAATTCTGCATTATGAGCATTTGATTCTGTGGGCATTCTTTTTACAACTTTGCAAATTGTGAGTAGCTGATAGCAATGCAAAGTAATTCTTGTCTCTGGACTTGTATTTATCACTGTGAAACTTCAACTGAACACCCTTTTTTCCCTTGAAAGACTAGTTTAACCTCTTTCTGCACATTCATTCTTATGTTCTACTATCCCATAAAAATGCGTGCTTTTTAAACTTTTTGCTTCTTGTTTGAAATAATTAGGACATCTTGGTTCTCTCACTGATTGAGTTAAATAACATGTTTAAGGTACATTTATTTTATAATTATAGTTGTAACTTCGCCATTTTTGAAAATTTCTTTTGTTCACAAAGACCACGTCCTGACCACACAGGGCAGAAAGAATATAGAACAAGCAAAGGAGGAAGGTCAGCGCCTGTCCTCTGTCATCACCTCACAACCCACCCCCACACGAAGGCAGTGGACAAAAACCAGGGTTCAATTATAATGAGTATATAAACACCATAAACATATGGGCTGGGGTTTAGCCCCATTGATAGAGTGATGTTCTGCACTCTCTGGGGCCCTGGGTTCGATTCCCAGCACCACAAAAATGGGAGAAGGATGTGGCAGTCCATTCCTGAAACAGTCATCGAAAGCCCTATGAATAGCGGGGAAGCACTGACACAGTGCCAGGCATGGCGCAGTGATGGGGAGGGCTGCATTCTGTTGTGCAGAGGGTCGCTATGAGTCCGCAAGCAAGGCCAGTCTGTTGGGGCTCCAGCTTACCGTGGCAATCAGCTAGAATAATTTTGACTCATTCTGACACGCTGAACATCATGCTGTGAACCAGAAATATGCGGGAATCGTGGCCGCAGAGGGATCTGGAGGCAGAGTCAGAAGTTTCAGACAGGATGCAGGGAGCTCCAGGGGCTGTGGACACCTGGTGTGGTCTTGGAAACGACACCAACACCAATGTCAGTGCCCAGCAGGGCTTTGGGCAGAGACCATGGTGGTTTCTCCCCTGTGGTTTTCCAGGATGTGTTGACTGTGTACAGCGCCGGCCCTGGGGCTCGCTGTCCTGTCTCCCCGTGGGGTGAGCCTTCGTGCATGTTATACATGCCATCTAGATGCAGGGGGTCAGCACGTGCTGTACTGGGCAGCTTTTCATCATTCAAAATCGGACATTCTGCTCCAGATGGGTCCCCACTGGCTTTGTGTCCTTTCTAGCCACTCCTCATATATCCGAGTCCATGCTGGGAGGGGCTGAGAGCCGGTGACCACAGATGCTAGCTGTTCTCCTTCCAGAAACCAACAGTACCGTGTTCTGGGATTCCACCCGTGTCTCGTCCGCCCCACGAGGGTATTCCATCAAAAGGCACCGTTAGATCCCAAATGCTTTTGGCTTCCTCGGGAGACCAAGGCATTCCTGGTTCTCACATTGCTGAGGTGGGGTTTAGCTTCTACTGCCGTTGAGGGCCTCGGTCGGCCATGTTCGGCCACAGCATGGAATCCGATTGCTTGTGGTTGTTCCAGTGGCATTAGTCAGCTTCCTGTCAGTGGCAAAGTGCCAGACGTAACCAGCGTCAGAGGTGGGAGGACGTGTTTTGCTTAGGGTTTTGGGGGTTTGGTCCCCAGCTGGAGGCCCTCCTTGGCTTTGAGCCTGAGGCAAGAGCAAACATCATGGTGCCAGGAGGGCATGGTGGAGGAGGCTGCTCACCTCCTGGCAGTTAGGAAGAGAAGAGAGCCAGAGAGCAAGGGCTGGGGACAAGATTTGCCTCTCAAGGGCGCGTCCCCATGGTCCATTTCCTCCAAGGAGGCCCCTCCTCCAGCACTGTCCACCTCCTCCGCACAGCCCATTCACTCACTAACTATGGCGGGGTGAATCCATGGAGGTCAGAGCCCTCATGACACGGCCATTTCCCAGAGATCTCACCTGCTGTGGTGGGGGGACCAGGCCTTGAACTCATGAGCCTTTGGGCGGCATTCCAGATTCGCACTATAACAGCAATCATTCTTTTGTATTTATAAAAGTCTGATGTTCCCATTTCTTTGGATTTAGAGAGGACTGGGAGTTTGTCCCTTTCCTTTATGGCAAGTCACATAGGATCCTCTTCCTCCTGATCTTTTATCATCGCTCTTTTTTTGGTGTTACAGTGCCTTAGATGCAGATATTCTTCACTTCTAGGGGTAGGGATCATGACTTCCTTGTCTGTGTTGGTCTACAAAGCCCAGCACACAGGTTGCATACAGTAGGTGCTCCACAAAGGCTTGCTCATTTCAGTTGACGGTTGATTCATTCATTTAATAACTAGGACTGAGAAGAGATCTTCCTCTTCCCAGCTGTTGTTGTTCTTCTTAGGTGCTATCAGGTCATGTCTGACTCATAGCAATCCTCGCAGGGTTTTCAATGGCTGATTGTTTTGCGATTGCCTTGGGAGTGGATTGCCACATCCTTCTCCCATTTTTTGCGGTGCTGGGAATCAAACTTGGGACCTCAGAGATTGCTAAGCAACGCTCTATCCAACTGGGCTAAATCTCAGCCTCCTCTTCCCAGTGAAAAGACCATTCCTCAATTCTTCAATTGGCTTTCACAGAGAGCTCCTTCTCTTTAAAGATGTGTGTCCCTTTGTCCCCACAGGCCTCTGCCTGATTGCCCTGGGGTATTCCCCTCATTGTTCTCCATACTCATGAAGTGTGGCAGGCCAGCAGGGAGGTGGAGGAGGCCTCAGGACACACAGCAGCCCTTCGCCTTCTGTGCTGAAAGACAGCAGAGGACCTGGAGGTGCCTGGCTGGTCTGGTAGCTCACTTTGTAGATTATGGAAGAAGGGATTTGGCATAGTGCAAAATAAGGCATGCTATTTTCTTTTTATTTCTTTGTTTTTAATCTTGTGTTGCAAAATCTTGACCACCCTTGAAAAAGAGGGAATTATCCTGTGATCTCTACAGTAGGTTCTTCAACAGAATAGTTTTCAAAAGAGGGGACTTTTAGTGATTCCAACCACTCACTTATTTGAAAAGGATTAGTTTATTGAGAGAGATAGAAGAGAAAAGCATGGGAAGAATTTGGAATAACATTTCTTTTGTTTATGTTGGAAAGCGACTTCAATGCTTTTGCTATCTGCAGCCATTAGCGAGCAGAGATTCAACTAAGACCCAGGGAGGCAGTTGACACAGAGTACCCTGGTGTGACTTGGCGCTGTGGGTAGAACACGTCCACAGCTCGTGCATGGAATTTCTCTGATCACATGGCCTTATAAAATGTGCCACCTGAGGACGTGGGTGTGGGCCTTGGCACCTCTTGTTTCTAGTAGGAACTGAGGGGCCCCTGAGGCCACACCCCCGACTGCGCGCCTCCCCAGCACGCAGGGTCCCGGGGACATGGCAGCTTTGCTCACAAGCGCCCTCTGCAGGCGTGGCGAGTCGCTGGCTGGGAAGATCCAGATGGACTGGAAAGCCCTGTCTTGGGGGTGGAAGGCCTGGCCTGGACATCAGCCTTTGTGACAGTGTCAACAGGCTCCATCAGACTCAGGCTGACAAAGTAACCAGGTGGAGTGACAGCGCTCACATCTTTGTAGATACTCGGAGTTGAGAGGAAACAGCCACCGTCCATCCAGATGGGGTGATTTCCTCTCTGGTGTTGATGCCCACCGTTCCAACATCATGCTGGGGCCCCATCATAGAGAGTTGGCAAATAGATTTTGCACATATGATTAGTGCCATCCGAGAGCCTTACTGGATGGGATGTTTAGGACTCTGTAGACTAAGTAGATGGCACATGTTAGTCCACAAGGTTATGGCCGACATGGACCCGCCCTAGTGCCACTGAGTCCAGCACCTTCTGTCTTCATGCGGTTTCCTGGCTGCTTCTCAAAACTCAGCTATAAAGGCTGGCAGCTTGGCTTTTCCCCTGCCCGTGGCGTAGGAAGCCACCCATTCTCACCCTCTCCCCTCCTCATGGATTTCCAAATGGAAGGATGGGAAGCTGCAGCAGTTTGAAGACGCCGCCTCCCCACATCTGTCAGGTCTGCCCAGGACCCAGAGCTCAAAGCACGATGTCACCAGGAGAGACGCTCCCCTCCTCTCCCTCCCCTTCCTCCCTCCCTCTCCCTCCCCCACCCTCCCGCCCCCTCTCCCCTTCTCCTTCTCTCTCCCACTTCTGAAGTTTTAAATTTCCTCAGCTAGTGTAAAACTTAATGAAAGCCCTGGAGTATACAACAGCATTCTGAAAACACGAATCTGTGACTGCTGTGAATCATCACTCACAGCAGGGACCCAGAAATGTGAGCGTGGGAGGAGCACACAGAGCTCCCTCTCTTTTTTACTGGGATTTATTACAGGCGGGTCATTATTTACAATGCGCCATTCACATCCTCTAAAGAGCCAATAAACGGGCTGCTGAACATGCATTTTGCTCTGTGGTGCACACAGATGTTTCCAGCTAATATCCATTTCATTTAATTTCTTTTCTCCTTTTTTCTTTTTTCTTTTTTTTTTTTTTTAATTCCATCTAGCTATTTCTGTGGCAGCTGGGTAACTATTTGCTGGTCTTCGGTTTGGGAGTCACTCTTCATATTTATTATCCTTGGTACCATTCACGTTGCTGTACTTAAAGGTCTGGCAGCATTTCCATTAAAAGCTACTCTTTCTGTGAGTTCAAACTCAGGGTTGTGAAATGTTCTGTGTGTTAAATGTTGGGCATATGAAATCTCAGCTTGGGATCAAAATCACTTTAATAAAGTGCCGGAATAAAATCAGTCAGTATGTTTTAGTTCCCTGGGTTTGCAAGCTGGAAAAAACAAAACAAAACAAACAAACAAACAAAAACAAGGGTAGGGATATCGATTGCAGAAGCTCTTTTGCATTACTATAAATGAAATATTGCTTTTTCCAACTACTCATTTTTAAAATCATTAATCTTTAAACATTCCTAATGTTTGTTAGTGAGAAGGAGAATTGACAGCTATAATTGAGGGATTCATCTTGGAAGCAGGTTTGACATAATGTAGACGTATATAACATAAACACCGTACCATACTGAATGCATCACATCTCCATATGGGGCCTGAGGCTGTGTCTCTGGTGTAGCTGAGTCAGTCTGTGGTGATCAAGTTGAGCTCGGTTGTGACTGCACTGTCTATTGTTGTTATTATTAGGTGCTGTTGAGTCATATCCAACTCATAGCGACCCTCATAGGGTCTTCAATGGCTGACTGTTTCAGGATTGCCTTGGGCATGGATTGCCAGGCCCTTTTCCCATTTTTGTGGTGCTGGGAATTGAACTCAGGACCTCAGAGACTGCAGCGCAGCGCTCTACCAACTGAGCTAAATCCCAGCCCACTGCGCTGTCTAGAGGAGCTATTTCAGCGTCTGAATTTTTGTATGCGATTCCTATAGAAGCACTACCTTTCCACGCATGCAGGAGCATTTTTCCAACTGGCCTGAAACCTCTTTGCAGCGAGACCTATAAAACAAATGAACGAATATTTCACAAGCCCTTGGCATATGCCAGGCAAGTCTTCTGCGTGTTTTCATGAGTGTCCCCTCGGGTAAGCCTTGCAAGGACACCACATGGTAAATGGATGCCAGCACTCCACAGGCTGCTGTGCAGCTCACTCCCCGGCAAGCCCAGAGCAGGCTTGCTCTGTAAGGGCTGACTTGCCATTTCGGTCCTTACTTGCAGGTAAGGAGAAGTCATGCAATTTACATAAAGCAAGGGCTACCAGCGACCAAGGTAGCTCATGAGAAACTTGCTTTTCACTTCAATTTCCTGTAGCTGTGCAGTGCTCTTTATACTCAGAATAGGCTTGGAGCAAGGGACAGGGGAGGCAGGCAACCCAAAAAACCAGCCATGCTAAAATGAGCCCCGAAGGAATGTCAGGAAGGATTTCAGAAGAAACAACTCCGTTTACTTCTGCTGAAAATGCAGATTTCACATAGTTTCTGTCCTCTACCACCGATTCGTTTCCTGTCCCAAACACTGCACAACAACAGACCATTCCAGCGGGAACTAAGGTCACCGCGCCGTGAGTGTGGTCACATTATAGGAGTGCTGAGATTATTAATGAAGTATTAACTGAGGATTAATGGAGGATGGTCATGCTGGATACTTACTGAGTAGGGAGAGTGCCTTGTGCAGATTTCGATGTTCAAATTATTCTGGACTTAAGATCATCTTAGCATGCATTTCCATAAGGAATTGAAATAGCTCTGTTAGCCTGATGAAAGGCGGTCAAGTTTACATTTTAAAAATATCTACTGTAGAACTTTCACTGATGTTCATTAACCTTGAACAAAGCTTTTCAGACTGAATTATACTTGTGGAAGGCCCTCAACGTGATTTCCTCTAATAATCAGGGCATTTAAAATCCCTCTTCCACATGGGCCATGGCTTCTAACTTCCGCCTTTGTGTCTTGGATGGTCTTTTGAGAAGGTGGACTTTATCTGTACTATTGCAAATACCCTTCTCACCTCAGGAAAACTTCCCACTCCTTGTCTCTGTGAAGCGAACCCCAGAGACAAAAGGAAAAAAGTCACTTCTATACCCCAAATAAAGCTAACTTAATATCGAGGAGAGGTTAAATGTCTGCCCCCAGGGCCTTCATTGACTGGAAACCGAGGCTCCACCCTTCCCTGGCCAGTGCACAGCTGGATGCTTCTCGGCTGGGCTCTCCCCACTGAGGTGGCCTCACCTTTGGTAGGAAACTTGAGGGTCAACCTGGGAGGTTCTCTTTGTGTCCCTCTCTTCCTCCCACCCTCTCTCCAGGCCTGGGACCCTGCTTTTCTTCTTTCTTTTCTTGTGTCCTCCTTCCTCTGAGCCCCTACTGCCTCTGTGTTCAGTGTTAAAAGAGAAAATCTTTATTAAGTCACTTAGTTAATATGTACTTGTGGATATTAAATCACAGTTTTTCTTGAGGTTTTGACCCCTTTAAACCTAACAAATATTTGGCTTTTCAAATTTTCCAATCTATAGGTCAATCATTAAATCTAGGAGTGCGTGATAGTAACAGTCCTGTTCATTGTGAGAATCTTGTGATTATGTAAAAACTCAGTAGATGGTAGTTGATGAGTCTCTTTTGGTTTGCTACGTAAATTATGTAGAATTTCAGCCGGCTGTGCCGAGCGCGGTGGCACATGCCTATAATCCCAGCAGCTCAGGAGGCAGAGGCAGGAGGATCGCAAGTTTGAGAACAGAGGCAGTCTACATAACTTAGCGAGACCCTGTCTCAAAAAGTAAAAAAATGGGCTGGGGGCACAGCTCAGTAGTCCAGCACTTGCAGAACATGCAGGCGTGAGGCCCAGGGTTCAACCCCCAATACCACAAAAAAAAAAAAAAAAAAAAAGAATTTCAGCTGGCTTTATTTAAGTTACCATAGACTGACTAATCTGATTTATATAATATAAATGTTTCTTCCATCAAAAGTGGAGTAGACTAGCTCCTTTATTTGTTCTATATGTTGGTGAAATTGGTTTCAGCAATTGGACTATGTGTTTTAAACCCACAAGTGAGAGAGTCAGCACTGAGCATCCTAGTGACTTCTGGGTAAAAGCAATGTGTGGGGAGCAGCTGCAGAGAGCATCTTCCCTATGCTGCTTAAGTTCCCACAAACAGACAAGACAAAACCCCACAACGTCAAAAACTAGTCCAGACACCAGAATGTTGTTGTTGTTGCTGTTGTTGTTGTTGTTGTTAGGTGCCATCGAGTCCGACTCATAGCGACCCTCACAGGGTTTTCAATGGCTGACTGTTTCAGGATTGCCTTGGGAGTGGATTGCCAGGCCCTTCTCCCATTTTTGCGGTGCTGGGAATCAAACTTGGGACCTCAGAGACTGCAGAGCAGCGCTCTACCAACTGAGCTAAATCCCAGCCCACCAGAATGTTAGTCATCCCCAAAAGGAAGGGAACTGTGACACACACCACTATGCAGATGAATCCTGAGGACATTCTGCTAGCCAGTGAGGCAGTCTTAGAAGCAAAAGGGCCATAGGATCCCACGGACATGAGGCACACAGGGTGGTTAAAGCACAAAGACAGACAGCAGAGCAGCTAACCCGGTAGCCGGTGGGCCTGGGAGGAGCTCATGGACACCACCAGCCAACAGGATCCAATTGCATCTACAGAATAATCCACACAAAGCCAGCAGTGTACACATTCTTTTCAAGGGCTTAGGTACTCACTAAGGTATATCTTAGGTGGGGCAATGGAACCCCCCACAATTTTAAAATAATCCAAAACAAGGGAAGCAAGCCGATCTGTAAAAGTCATGTACTGTGTCATTCATATAACATTCTTGAAATGACCAGATGGTAGAGGTGGACAACAGGTTAGTGGTTGTCAGGGTTTAGAGATCACGAGAGCTGGGTGGGTTGACTAGAAAGCGTGGCCAAGTGGAGATCCTTGTGGGGGTGGGTCTGTCTTGATGACAGCGGCAGTTATACAAATCTACATGTACAGCTGGGTGCAGTGGCGCACGCCTGTAATCCCAGAGGCTCTGGAGGCGGAGGCAGGAGGATCGCAAGTTCGAGACCAGAAGCAGTCTGCATAACTTAGCGAGACCCTGTCTCAAAAAGTGAAAACCTGGGCTGAGGGTGCAGCTCAGTGGTCCAGTACTCGCAGAGCATGCAAGAGCGAGGCCCTGGGTTCAACCCCTAGTACTGCAAACAAAACAAAACAAAACAAACAAAAAAAACCCCAAATCTACACATATGACAAAGGACACACCTGCATGCCACACACACACACCTGCAGCCATGCTAGTGTCCTGGTCTTAATATTGTGCAGTACTTATAAAAGATGTAACATGGGGAACTCAGGCAAAGGGTACACAAGCTCTCTACTGCTTTTGCAACTTCCTGTGACTGTATAGTTAGTTCAAAATTTAAAAAGTT